>VSDK01001162.1:91412-133783 GCA_009767595.1 Symbiodinium kawagutii
CCAGCCACATCCGCCAGCCAGATCTGCCAGCCAGCCACATCCGCAGCCAGCCAGCCACATCCGCCAGCCAGCCAGCCAGATCCGCCAGCTAGCTAGCCAACCATGAGTCCTTGTCTTTTTGAATTTCCTTCGAGCTGCATTCTCACAAGCGTTTTATAATTTCTTAGGATCCATGCACGTCAATAGGTACCAAATATAGACAAGCACAAGAATAGAACACGCATTGCTAATGACGGTGAATTTTGGATGCATTGTCGAACTATGACTGTCAGAGACCATGTTGGTAGGTTGATTTAACTCTTTTGGTTCATCTCCCAGAATTGATCACCAAACAAATTATGTTTGATGTATATCAGCTAGAGGGGCTCAGCCCCCAGTTCATACTCATACCCCCCACCCCACATCATCACATCATCACATCATTTCATCACAACATCCCATCATATACATTTATCACATCATTTCATCACAACCACCCATCACATACATCATCACCATACATCATCACATAAAATCATAACAATGTCATCACATCAGCTCATATCATCCATCCTCATCCATTTCATCATTGCAAGAAAAATCATAAATTATATAGTTGTGTATTACATAATTTATTAGGCTATGTTTGTTTTACTTCTCTTATGGTATGACTTTACTATATGTTTTCCCCGCTCGGAAGGCAACATACCATTTCTACACTTATGACAGTAATGCATCACCTTACCATCAACGACTTTTACCAAGCCCGGTTTATCTTCATTTAATGTTTTTTTCAGCATCATTACTTGTACTATTCATTATGACATATTATAGCTATTTATCTAATTATTATTACTAGAAAAAATGAAACATAATTTTGATAAAGATTTTCAAAAACTATGGGTATATATTTAATCAACTGCAATTAAAAGAAAATTTCGTCTAAATGGCTTCCAATTTCATCTACATCAATTAAGTCTAGATTAGATGGACCTATGAACTCAACAATGTCATTCCACAGGAATTTCTTTACCATTAACATTACATAAATGCTAATATCAACCTTAAAATTTGTAAGCAAGCATCTCATTAATCTTTTATTAGGCAAATGCCACATGATTAGTTCAAACAATTCACGGTTATCTTTGTTATATTTTTTACATACCAAAAATTCTCATTGTCATTATACCTCTTGAAAAACATTCCAACTTGCTTATCATACGTTTCTTTCTTAATGTGTTCGTCAGTAAATTCTATAAGATGACTGCAATGTTTAAAAAAGTAACTTCAGTTGTAGTTCAAATTTCTCTGACTTGCTTATTTCCTTGAAAGAAATGACACCTTGTGATTTTAGGAAATTATCTTCAATAAATTCATTTACTTTACATCTTTCACATTTTGTTTTGCTTTTATTTTTGCAATTCGAGCAATTATTAGATAGCATTTCACTATACATTACTATATCAATATTCCTTTAAATAGATTTTTCTATAAATTGTATGATGTATTGTCATAAATTAAGTAATTGTTTATTACATAATTTTATGGGATATTCCTTGGGAACACATGTTCTATAAATTGATTAATTTCTTCTTTACACCTATAATAAATGGAATATTCACAAAGATGATTAACGTATTCAGTAATCAAACATCTTGAAATATCAATCATATCAAACTCTGTATTTCGAAAAATGTAAATTCTATCTTCAATGAACTCACGATTATTTCTTCTTAAATTGCTTACATCATCAATGTTTTGATGGATACTTGCTTTTAAATGAATGTCTTTTTTAGCGCGCGATTTCGTTGCTTGTAAAAATATTTTGTCTTTGAAATATTTCTCCTTAACTTTTTGATTGTCAAGTATAATGTCTATTTCTTTCTTCATTTCTTTAACTGCATCACCCGGAGGAAAACTGTTGAATACCTTACATTCATTATGTGATATGAAGAAGATTTGTTTTGGTAGTATTGGCAGAACACCCGCAGTTCTGTTTTTGAAGAATTCATTTCCTCTCTTTAATAGATTCTTACATTTATAACAATTAACATTATGGTCACAAATTTTATCACGCACATTTACAAGTAATAATTTTGATAATTCAACTTTGCTATTATTCATTTTATTTTTACAATATTCACAATTGTCATAATTGAACACTGTCATGTCACCTACTATATATAGGTAATATTTCTTTATATACATTTCCTGGAAAATGAAATTAATTAAATAAATTACACTTTTAACAACTTGTGTCTCATAAGTGGTCTATTGTATCCGTTCAATCTATAATACTTCTGATTTATTGTTTCAAAAATCTCGTCTACTTCATATTCGCCAGGAAGCCAGTTGCTAGTTCTTTCTTTCTCAGTAATGGCTTTTTTTCTCATTATCTTCACCTTGTCTCCTACTTTTAATGTTGGATATATCCTTGTCTCTACTACATCCTTTCTAAAGAATTCTTCAACATCATCTTTAGTTGTGCTTTTATCTTTCTCTCTTGCATCCTTCAAAGTTGTATTTTTACTTCCATAGCCTGCTCTATCTTAAAAGATATTAGCAATCAACTCTTGCTTAGAACTCATTATGAAATATATTAATGTCAATTATTTTTGCGAAATCATTTTAGCAAAAACAATCAGTGAGCATTACAATTACAATACTTACACCAAGGCTCTACATTGTCTATATGATGGCTGAGTTTATTGTCTAGCCTCTGGAAAGTGAAATTTGTTGATAATTTACCTGCCTTCATTTCAATGTAAAATTTTACTCCACAGTGGGCACAGCAACCGTGAAAATGTTTTAAACATAAGTTTTCATCCACATAGTTTTCTAAATCAATCTCTCTCCCAGCCACTTTATCCTGCTTCTTGTATCCTTCTACTTTGTTCTTGAAGTATCCTATGACTAAATTCTTATGCATCTCTTCATCTGCCTTCTCATTCTTGAAAAAATAGACATTGCTAAAATCCCTTGCCCTTGTGATTGCGCACCACAGCCACTCTCTGCTTACTAGATATGATTTTTGCCATTCGTGTATTGTAATGTTTCCGCTTATTGATGTTCCCTGTCTGCTATGGCAAGTGGAGCAGTAAGCATATCTAAAATGATCGTCTATAATAGTCTCACTGACTGTTCTTACATCATCTTTATTCTTGATGTCCTGTATTGTAGTCATATGACCTTTTACTTGAATAATTAACCACCGTATATTTACATTGAATTTCCCCGCATCATCCTGCCTATACAGTCTGCATATCAGCATCTCTCCTACTTCATACTTATCCTTCTTGCCTAATTGTCTTCTAACTTCAGTTGATACTGCTTGACATCTCATATTGGTACATGCTATGTTGTTCTCACTTTGCATTACATGCTTTGTCATCTTAAAATGCTTCAGTATCCACTCTTCAACATCCATTTTCCTAACCCACCAGTCATCATACATTGTATCTAGCTTCTCTCTGTTTCTTTCTCCTTCTTCTGTGTCTTTGCCTCCTACCCTCTTACATATCTTTAGGAAGATGTTATGCTTAAAGATTATGTCAACGCAACTATCTACATACTCCGCTGCATTCTGGCAGTTAGTGCAAGGTTCTATGCTTGGTAGCTGCTTGACATCGCCTGCGCCTATGAAAATTAAATTGCGGTTCTCCTCACAAAATGCTCTGAATTTATTTAATATAAATGGACTTGACATAAAGATTTCATCAAACACTATTACCTGATAAGGGCTGTAATCATATCTAGGCAACCTATCAAATTTAAAAACTGGAATGCTAAAAATGTGTTTAAAATTTCTGCATCACATTCTATATCTTGCTTCCTCTCTCCTGATGTGCAAACAATGTAGTATTTATTTTCCTTACCGACGACCTCTATACTCCTATTAGGGTCATCCTTTAACATAATGAATTTTATTATCTTCAATTTTGTATTCATGTATCTTATCTATCTTATCACCATTAAGTTTATTTACTAAGTATGTATCACCTTCGGGGTCATTTTCTATTCTACAGTCGTATTCATCATCAAAATCTACATTTCTTGTATTCCACTCCCTGCTTATTTCCATCTCTACTTCATCCATTACATAAATTTTGCCACCATACTTTTTCTGATGATGTAATGCCTCCTTAATGCCATCAAACATTCTACTGACTGATTTTCTGTTATAACATTTTTTCTAGCAAACCGAAGGCAATGTTTGCTAAGGTCTTTTTAATCTTGTTGTCTTCTAACTTGTCATCACTGATATTTGCGCTATACAGTTCATCAATGGCTTTCTTATACTTTACTTTATGGATATGGGATGGTTTTTTCAAAAATAATATCTTCATCACAACACCTCTGCTAATCAATTGCTTCAGATGCTTGCCATATACTAAATTAAATTTCTTGTTAAAAAAGATGTTGCCCTGACATGCTTGTACTAGATGCAGTGTGTAATGACTAAATCTATTTACATCTGCTTTATCACCGTAAGGCTTCCAAACATCAAACTCTTTAAGCACTGGCACTTTAACAATGTCAGACCCTGCCTTACTAAATGCTTTCCTAGTATCAATGCTACATGTTTCAACATCATTAAGTACATGCTTAAAGCTACCGAATGGCACTATTGTCCTACATCCATCCAGTATCTCTACATCTAGATCTGAGTAGAATGACTTATGATTTTTTGAAAACAACTTTTTATGAAACTCAAACATTTCATTGCTTACTCTGTTGTATTTATCTTCTGTATCTACTGCTATGTCTTTATCAATGTCATCTTTGCTTAAGTGTTGCGTGGTGATGGTGTGTGTGATTTCTTTGAACATCTTCTTTTTCTCATCCATTAAGTGGCTTAAGCTCATTTTGAATTCTGATGCCTTACCTCCATTGTATCTCAGTTGTGGTTCATATCCTATCTGCTTGAGTTGATATATTGCTTTGTTTAAACCGTTGTCTTTCAAAATTATTGTATATTCATCTTGGTCTTTCACTTGTAGTATGTCATTAATGCCATTAATCATTGTGTATTTCAATGCTTCTTTTCTGTCATTAATGTAGTAGTGGTTGTGCATTTTTACTGAGTAATTGTTTTCAGGTTCTTCTTTCCCCTTCAGTGATTTCAAGTTATGATTTAATGTGTAGATATGAGTGTCTTTGATTAAGCCATTGAATGTAATAATCCTATCACTATTGAAATTTTCTGGGTCGCGTTTGTAAATGAGATTGCTGTCAATGTCATATAATCTTGTTTTGATAATAAATTTCTTGAATACCTTATCCATCATGTTTATAGATGCCCCACTCTGTTTGAATTCTTCATCAGTCTTATCAATGATTTTTAGTATTTCATCTCTTGTAAGGTTCTTTGCCAGCTTACCCCTTTTATCTCTCATCAATGTATCAGCGTAATGGTCTGTCAAGGTGTTTATCCAACATTCATTATCCACATGTTTGTTTTTCTTCAGTGCCTCTTTTAATGTTAAACAGTCTGGGTTAACTTCTGTCTGTACATACTTATGGTATATGCTTACATTGTGTTTAGCATCAATAAGTTCATCAGCGAAAACATCATAATCAATATCATCGCTTTTAAGTCAATCCATTTGTTGTATCCTGATGGCATCAATGTAGTTATAGAAATTGTCATTGTCAATCATTCTTTTTCAATTCTTTGTCAGTCCTCAGTGTCATCATCATTCTCTTAAATAAAGGACTGTCTCTATGCTTCAGCACTTTTACCTTAAACATTTTTTCAATCCAGACTGGGCTTGAGATGTTGGCGCTTCTGACTGATGGCTGGACTAGTAGGGAGTAATATTTATTACCCTCTTCTATGAAACTTACCCTCTTAGTGCCCCTCCTATCCTCTAATGAAACAAAACATATACTTAACTGCATATGTTTTTCTGTTCTTCAATGTGGCTGGCTGGCTGGCTGATTCCGCCGCTATCAATTGGTGACTGGCTGATTCCGCCAATGTGGCTGGGTGGCTGGCTGGCTGATTCCGCCGCTATCGATTGGTGGCTGGCTGGCTGGCTGATTCCTTCCCCCAATGTGGCTGGGTGGCTGGCTGGCTGGCTGATTCCGCCGCTATCGATTGGTGCGTGGCTGGCTGGCTGATTCTGCCAATGTGGCTGGCTGGCGTGATCTGCATCTGGGCATCCTTCTTTTTGTGGAATTTTATCAAGGATTAAAGGGGCAGGTCTTTTCAGGGCATGTCCAACCTGCTTAATTTGTTCCCAGTTAAATTCCGCAAGAATAGGTGCATGCATCCTACCTTCATGTTGCATTAGCTCAATTTTGTGCAATGCAGCGAGTGCAACTGAATTGAGAAGGATGGCATCCAAGCTTGAAGAGTGCCCTTCTTCACTTTCGAAATCACCGCTGCGAACAAAGGTGACTGGCCTGTGAAGATCACCAGATTCATCCCACTCCGCAAGTGGGTCATACCAGCATTGACTGGCATTGGCAGCCTGGTACGAAGCATACTTTTGGGGTTCTTGTTGCAAGTCACCACAAATTATGATAGGGATATCACCATAACCGGCAACCAAGGAAAGGATATCACGAAGGATTTCATCGTTTTTCTCCAATTTTTCCTCTTCACCTCCGGAATGAAGATACACCGAAACGACCAGGGCTTTGATGTGTTTTGCTACCTGGTGCCAAGTGAAGACAACTCGCTCCGTGTCATGTAATGATTGCCACAACTGTTGATCGTCCTGAAAAGGTTTAAAGGGCTCGGTCAGTGTGGGCCGTGAAAGAGTTGCTATTCCACCTGCAGGCACTTTAAAATTACCAGCTTTATCCTTCCTGGGGTTGAGCAGTTTACCAGGCGTGAGATCATACTTGAATTTCTTCGCTTCTTTCAAGGAATCATCAAAGTTGAAGGGGGATAGTCTAACCTCTTGCAGTGCAACTACATCCGCTCCCCAATGATAACACGCAGGGTTACTCTTGATTGAATCAATGTTAGCACTGATGATTGACCACCTGGGTGGCCCTTCTCCCGGAAAACCAAGAGTACTGTCGAACTCCCGTGCGCGAAAATTCGGCGAGAGGGGTAAAAACAGAGATTTTCGCGCACGCCCTCTGCATACCTCATGCCGTGGAAATGCGATGGTTCGAATGTGCTTCCAAGTTGCATGTTTGGCTTCTGTGATCCATTCTGAGTGCATGGCAAAACGACAAAGGTGCTTGAAGGAATGAATGATCCTTCCATCGCGAAATGCAAAATTGCAGCCAAGAGCTGCGCAGCATAAAAGGATTGGCTCCAGGTCAATGCACACAGTTTTCCCCCAAGGAGTTGGAGGTTCAAATGCACACAACGGCTGAAGGCAGGTTCTATTAACCCCTAGAACCTCATTGGAATGAGAGGCACGGGAACTACCCCTCGACTTATGATGCAAGCAGGTGACACCGATAATGTACGCATCTGAGCAACACCACCCTAATATCACCAAAAACGAATTAAAGATGTGGAAACATCTGGCAGCAATGAGCCCACACAGGGCTCCAGTCATTCCATGTCAAGATCCTTGTTTTGGCACCTTGGGGGGCGGAGTCAGCCCAGTGGGTGCATGTTGGGGTGAACGTGGTCCTTGCACTGCTTGCAATATCTGACGAAGCTGATCTTGGACGCTTGTGAATGACTGATCCATCCTCACCTCCAATGCTTCCTGTTTGCGCTCAACCACATTGAATCGATTCTCAAGAACAGTGATTCTGTCGATCTGCTCTTGGGAAGCCTTGGCACTTTCACTGGCGGATGGTCCCACACTGCTGGATGTGGGTTTGGACTTTGGTGCTTCCTTGGCTCTCTTTGGCAATGGCTTCATCTGATCACCGCTCATCAGCAAGATCTCCGCTGTGCTCCCATTGAAGCACACATTGAATCTTGACACCTCTGGCTCCTGGGGGAACATGAGGGACCAAAAATTGACCCCAAGTGATCGATATGCACGTGTGGGAACCGGAGCATGTCCTGTTGCATGTTGACAAGCTTTTACGATGTCCTGTGGTGCTGCATTGCTTGGCCAGCCTGAGCTCTCGATTTTGATTCTGGGCACTGTGGCCATATTGGCCTCGCAGATCCTTGCATCATCACACATCACTACCGATCGCATGGATGCGATATCTTTGGTCCATGAGCGCAAGGCTACACCTCGCTTTGTGGACGCTATGCCACAAAATCCTTTGGTCTTTGCAATGGTTCTGAGCGCTTGCTCTTTTCCAGCCTTGCTGCTCTCCCAAAACTTGGGGAGGACAGTTGTGTCGGTGATGGATTCACCTTTTGCAATGAAATCTCGCACCAGCACATCGCCACAACCACTGAACTCAAGCAGGTTTGGCCTCGCTGTTGCTGCTATCTTACCTATGATTTGAACTACGAATGCATCGTTGGGCTTCGGCCATTTCTTGAATCCAAACAACGTGATGTTCTGCAGTGCGGATGACATGAACTGGTCATGAATGAGGGTCCTGATAGTGTCTGATGGCTGGTTCTTGAGCTGGGCTAAAACATCCTTTGACACCAATCGAGAGTCCACTTCAAAAACAAGCTCTCGCATCTCAGCCAGCGTTGCCTTGTAGGATGATTCCCCAAAGCGGCATTCAACCTTGTCGGCAATGGTCACGATTAGCACTTGGCGCTTGTACGCACACCCTGCAGCTTTGTCTTCAACTGTCAATTCATATGGACCAGAAACCTGAGGGGGCGGTGAGAACTTTTGGAAAAATCCTCGGTCGACCACAGGCAGCAAAATGGCGGATGCACTCTTGGGCTTCTTGCCAAGTAGGTCTTGCAAACTGCTTTTCGTGGCGAATGCTACACCAGGCTGATTGTTGCTCAATTGTTGACGTGTGATCTGGAACAACCTGTTTCCAGCCTGGTCGACTATAGGATAGTTGTCAGGAAGGCTCAGGTCCTCCCACTTCGAATGAGTCGTCTTCTTGGATTGGACCCCTTGCTGCCACGGGTCAAGTGATTGCCATGGGTCTTTGGCCTTTTCCATTGTAGCATCTTCATCTGCCCCTCCAAATCCCAACACTTCGGATGCATCTTGGTTCACAGCAAGGAATGATGCACGTGCTTCGATTGCAAACATCAACATGGGTGTGGTCATGGGAATCTCCTGCGATGCTTCATGAAAAGAGCGTGTGGAAATTTGGCTCTGCGCCCCTTGGTTCCAAAACACTCGCATGTCTTTTTCTTTGGACCATCGAAACAGCAGGGTTCATCCACACAGGCCATTGATGGCTGGCAGAATGGCTTTGGTAAACCTCAGTGGCTTGCCGATTTATCGGAAGATTGTTGCAATCCTTGTTCTCATGTTCTCTTCCGTTGATGGCGAGACTCCTGCGATAAACTTGCATTCACTGATATTATCCATGGTGATTTCAACTGCGCTCCAATGTCCTGATTCAAGGATTGGGATCATGATCTTGGTAATGTTGCTTTGTGCTTGAAGGATCATGGAAATTGGTTCAATCACTACCTTCTGGTATGCTTCAGCAGGGTTTCCATGTCCAATGCACAACGGCTGCAATATGAAAACATGATCTTGTGCTTCATTCATTCGCAGGGATAACCACGCCATCTCATCATTTGCCATCTTGCAACCTTCGGAAATTGCAAGCGTTTCACGTGGTGTGACTGCCTGTGTATCATGGACAGTGACAATCATGTCACCATTGGATATCACGGTGGCCCTGGCTGGATCAATGACCTCGGCATTGATGGTTGCTTGTGTAGCATCTGGCGAAAAGTCTTGGAGGCGAATGGACCTCGGCACTTCAATGACTGCAAGCTCCTGTTTGGTTTGGTTGACCCATACAACGCAGGCGTGATCAATTGGCGGGGGTCTGTGCAGCACGAGCACTGCAAGGTCCACATCACTCCAGCTTGGCACATGTGAAAGTACATGCACCTGGACTTCCCCGTATTTCTTCTGCATCTGCATTTTGACTTCTTCCTCGAAGTTGTCAATGTGGCACATCATGAATGTTGGTTGTGTCTCTGGGAAGTGCAAAATGGACACAATGCTCTCAGGTCGTCTGGATGCTTCTGCTTCAATGCAATCGAGTTCTGAGGATGTGCAAATCCATGTCTGGTTCTCGGATGCTTGCGATCTGTTGTCACCACCTACTGTCTCACTCTGGTCTTCTTCATGATCTGAAATGGTCTGGATCTCTTCATGTCTCGAAGGCGTCTCATGCAATGGGGCACTTTGACTTCGTGACAACTTCAAAACTGCAATGGTGGCTGATCGGCATGACACGTGTACATGGCTGGGCACTAGTTCGCTCAATGCACAGCGGATGGCAATGCTCCTTTGGTTGTCATAGCATCTGAAGCCTTCGATTTGGGGAGATTCCCAACCCAACGTGACAAAGAAGTCATGAATGGTCATGGCATCATCAACATGGTGTTCGGTTTCTCCAATCAGAACCACAACAGTAGGTGCGGGGCATCTCACAGGGTCAACCATGGTGAGCAATGATTCAACTTTGCTTTCATGACAGATGATCAACATGTCACGGATCTGAAACACCTGGCATTCATCGGCAACCAACCTGTCAGCGAAACACTCGATCACGGATGCATTGATGCTGGCGTTGCATTGGGAAATGGCGGTCTTCGCAACCATGATTGTCATCAATGCATGTGGCACACTGATGCTGTTTCCAATCTGTCTGAATGCAATCCTGATGGCTTTCGGAATGACGTTGACAGCACATGAGGGGGATCCCAACAGGCCAATAAACTTGATTGGGTTGAAGAAGGCCCACTGCTCTTTGGTCTTTGTCAGGCTTGCGAAAATCCCCTTTTCAGACAAGTTTCGTTCTGGGATGAGATGCTGCTGACTGTAGCTGGCAACCAGTGTTGGCATGGTTTCATTCTCCTGGAGCAACCGGCACAGCAACACCTGCTCTGGGGTCGTTGGCTTGGGTTTCCCTTTGGTCATCCCCTTAGGAAGATATTCATGGTTTCCATAGAGATCCAGAAGTGGCGGGGTGAGAATCAACTGGTCTTCCACCACTTGTGGGCAAAAGAAGTCAAAGCTCTCATGGCTCCAACTCAAACACTCTGCCGCAAGCTTAAAATTTCCTCCCAAACGCAGTGGTTCGATGTCGTGTCTCAAGTAGACAGCCAACCATCTCTTCCTGGCCATTCCAACTAGTTGGCTGTGATCACCGACTGTCGTCCAGGCCAATTTGTAGCCTGCTTTGTGCAGCAGAAAACGGACAATCTTGAAATGCGGGTGACTCGTGATTCGATCACTGCACTCTGCTGTGATCACCATGGGTCTCAAGTTCAGCACAACCTCTGTAGCCTGAACGAATCTGATTCCATTGTCATTGTTCAACCCACTCATGCTTTCTCCCCCACTCCAGGATTGGCAAGGTGGACTCATTGTCATCCAAAGATTCGCATCATCTCTCAGCACGTTGTACCAGGTAGTGTCTTCAATGCTACCGCTGATTCCAATCTTCATCTGGTCAGTGGAAACATCCACTTCGACTGCATCGTGAAAGATCTCGTATCCTTGAACATTCCAGATTCTTGCGATGTCAGGGTCGTTGTCGATGGAAACCTGTCTGGCTTCCTGGGCAAGGCCTTTGGTCTGCATCCATTCCAGAGCTTGTGACCACCCTTGAAATGCACCTGAAAACAAATGCACGTAGGTCCATGGGAGATCTGGGAGACCTGAGCTGATCTTCCAAATGCTTCCCCCTTCTGGAATTCGAATCATGTTGTCTTCGCTGATATGCCCTAGCATGCCAATCCAGTCTAACAGTTTAAACTGGCAAGCAACCGTGGTCTCAATCTGGATCTCATGGAGCGGCTCACGAAGCTTCAAGCCTTCACTGGGAACAAAGTCTGCCACCTCTGCAAAAATCACCCCGTTCTGAACAGAGCTGACTCGTGCAAACATGGTCTGGGGTTCTTGGCACAAATGTCGCTTGACCAGATCTGCCCAAGGACTGCGCAAATCCGAGCACCAAACTGACGCCATTGCAAACTCAGGTCAAGTGTCACTAGGTTCTAAGATGAGGGATTGCCACAGGAGCAATCTAGTTAAACAATATTAGTCAATCAAACAAACATCCCAGTTATTGGTGAACAAAAGTGCTTAAATATACCAAGCAAATAACTGTTGATAGCCATGGAAAACTATTGTCACAAAGGGAAAATCATCCTCCGCTATGAACTGCGGAAGTTACCGTTAATGGTAACCATGATCATTCCATTCTCATTACCAGATTTTCATTACCAGGTTTCCATTATTTATCATTGCATTATCATTACCATTACTATTGTCATTGCGGTAACCATGATCATTCCATGATCACCAGGTCACCACTATCTTTCCATTACTAATTATCACCATGAATGGAAACCTTTATCACCATGCCAGGTTACCATTCATCCACCAGGTTACCATTATGAACTGCTAGTTACCATCATCCACCAGGTTACCATTAATGGTCATTCTCATGCTCCGCTCTACTACCATCTGGTTTCACCACTCCCTGTAGCTCTTTAGCTCCCCCTTTAAAGGGATTTAGGGATACCCCTGGCTCCTTAGCTCTCTGAGAATCACCAGCTAGTCTACCACTAAGTCATAGTTACCATTCACCACTGCCGCTGCGCGGCAAGTCGCACCGTGCTCGGCGGTCCTCTCGGTGTCGCCGCTACTAAGGCGGTCACGGCGGTTCAGGAAGACGGTTTCGGACGCCTGGCGCGGCATGCGAGGTTGATCAAGGTGGGGTCCATAAGCAGTGCCGTTGCTTAAGAACTATGGCAACTGCGGGCTCTGGTAGATATAGCTACCGTTGTGATAATGAAATAACCAAAGTAAATAAATGTTTCTGCGAGCTCGTGATGGACCCTCAGCGACAAGGTAAGGAATGCTCTACTGCCAAACTTGCTAGTGACATCATATGGAACCAATCATGAATGTAAGTGTGCAACCTATTATGTAACATCTTTACAACAGGTTACAATGTCAACCAACCAAATCATGTATAAACACGGACAAATATGCTACATGTTTACTTGCACTCCCAACAGCAATGCGACTAGCTTAATTTCAAATATTACTTTGAAGAACTTCTTGCATTATCTTGCATTCACCTGATCACCCTATCAGCCAGAACAACGACTCCACGATTATTGCCATAGCTCTACGACTGCTGCTCCGCTGCTGTTTGCTGTCCTGATTTTGACTTTACTATCCTGGAAGAACCTGCTTCTCAATGGTTGCCACGATGCTTAGTAACGGTTAATTAATCGGGAATGACAACCAATGATAGTACGCCAAACTGCTTATCCTTCCTGGCCGAAAAGGAATAACATACACACACACACATACTGCACAAGGTGATATCTGGCTTCGGCACTCTTTTGCTAGAATATCGATATAATTGCAATAGGCATATAATCATATATATATAAATATAATTGTAAGCCTTGCTGGCAAATACCAAAAACTGGTTTAATAGGTACAATATACACTGCATGTGTGCCAAGTTGCAATGATGTGTACAGCAAGGGAATATCTGCAAAGGTAGGTTATGATATCCCCCACATCTACAAAGAAAGGTATTTGCAAATCGAAATGCGGGTACTAGATGCCCATGCATAAATTCGAAAAGCCAATGCACCTTTGCTTAAAGGCACAAAGTAACTAATGAAACAACTATATAAGTATTATGCATGCGTGTGATGATGCAAGAATCGGGCCAAAAAAGGCGATCACTATCTTTTATAAACTTACTGTTTATTTACCCCTTTGTGTGCCTAAAGTATTATCTACAATTATCTACGACTGCGTCGGTCTATGTGTGGTGTGCGTGTGTGGTGTGCACGGGGGCACGTGCACCGATTCACAAATGATCACGGATCCCACAACATAAAATGATCAGCCTGGGGCACCACGGGTAGCTCGACAAAGGAATCTATCTCCTCCGACGGGGCCCACTTCGATGAAGGAATCGAATCTCCCCTTTCGACCTCCGGAGAACAGCAACACGCGCAACGGGCACGTTGCAGGAACTCACCGCTATGGATGCAACACTGAGGACAGCAGTTGGGACATGCTAACATTTGTATCCAATTTTGAAAAAATGGTAAAGTGACCGCTAGTTTAAAAGTTCAAAGCATATAACCAACATGTAACCACCATGTAGCGACCACATAACGGCCATGTAACTACCATATCTCAGCTATATATTTATATATAAATGTATAAATTGTTAAATCCATCTAGAACCACCATATAGAAACCACGCAGTACTAATCGGCATCGCGATTGCCGACGACTGAAAAGCTCAGGTCACCAACGGGATTGCCAGGCCACAACTCATTGCCGTCGAGAACTCAGGCCACTAACCAACAACAGTAGCAGAAATGAAAAATGATGGGTTACTAATTAATGATAACAATGATCATATGATCATTGTGTTGACTGCTACTTGAACACATTTGTGATGAATTAATCGTTGATGATGATGATGATGATGATGATGATGATGATGATGATGATGATGATGATGATGATGATGATGATGCTGGTGGTGGTGGTGATTGAGGAAAGTGATGACTATGATGGTGATCATGGCAATGATTGAGAAAAGTGACGATGACAGTGAGGAGAGACTCGCAGTAAGCATCATGGATGATCGGTGCAGCTACAGCTCACCGTAAATCTCAGCTGGTTGCAGGCCCGATGCGCCTCGGGCTTTTCCGTAGTGGGCTGGTACTTGTTGGGCTCGCTGGGGAACCTCCGGAATTGTACCTGCGTCCCATCTCCGCAAAGGGAAAAACCCTTTGTAGGGGCTTCAGGTCATTGAGTTTCGCGAAGGTGTCAAGATGATCAAGGTCTCAGCTGTTTATCACACCCCTTTTTGAGAGCCCATGCTGGGGAAAAGGTGGCTCTGAAAATCAACTACCACCCAGCTATCAACCCTGCAGCCACCTGGGAAAATGAATGCTTTCCCATCTTGCCCTCTGCCACCCTTTGCGCCGGACATGTCACAACACAAGTGGCAGCTGTTGAAACGCTCGGAGATATCAAAAACTAGATCATCGCACAAAAAAAGCAATGCAAAGAAACTATTCTCAACAGTTTGTCGCTGCGAATCGTGTCACATCATTCCCTATCATCATTCATCATCCAAGCTGATCATTTCTTATTACCTACCATGATTTATCATATGCCTGTCATCATCAACATCAAAATCAAAATCAAAATCATCATCATCATCTTCAATGATCACCAGCCAGGAGGGTGAAACACGATGTAAAGCTATGGCCTCCTCCAGTTCCAGCTCCTGCATCTTCAACGTTTGGCACTCAGGGACGGTTTCTTTCGCCACCACCACTTCCTCGCCAGGGCAGCTCCAAACGGCCCGTCATAGTCAGTCGTGTGGATGGAAACTGTTCGATGTCGTTGTTGGATGTTCTTGTTGGATGACGTTGATAAAAGTTTCTGATCAACAAAATGGGATTCATGTTGGGTATTGTCGGGTACTGATGAGTATCACTGGGTATGGTAGGTTGTGGTCTTGTTGCCTATCTTTGTTGACTGTCATTAACTGCTATGGTCAAAACATCTCAGGCGCGATCAATCTGGTCATCCCAGGATGAACCACAACTGGGCGCTCAAGCCGGCAGTCTCAAAGTGTTTGTCTACCAGCACGTGCGGCCACAATGCACACGTCCTGTGGTCACATGTGGTCGTGGTATCTTATGTCTATCTCCAGTGAGCTCCCCTGAAGTGATCCAACAAGCATCCAACAAAACCTCAATGTGAACCACCACATGTTGTGTTCGAACCATCCAAAACAACCTGGTGGCTTCTAGATCCCTCGTTAAAAGTGTAAGGTTTCGTGGCTATAGGGTAAATCAATGTAAATCAACCATATCCCAAAAAAAGCTCCACACCTAAGGTAGTGGCTGAAAACCACCAACAAAAGGCTGGTGCGTTCCTCCAACGTCTCGGGGCCACCAATGCTTACCCGAGGTGCTGGAAGCGACCGGCTGAAGGCCATCACAAAGCAAGCAACTACCAGCGCAAGTGCTGACGATTGAATCCGTTGTGTAATGCAAGTGCTGATGGTTCACTCCACTTTTGATCATCGAAGCATCCCCAAAGCAAACTAAAAACATCTAAAAACCTCGTCTAAAACGAAGAAACCCAAAACTCTTTGGGACACCATGGCTTTCCAAACGGCCACATTGGACATGACGTGGGCTTACAATGGAGATCCGGAAGGCTCCCAAGGAGCCCCCCCTGGGGTGTCAGATCATCTCGGCTCCTCTGTGTCCACGTGACTTCGAGACAACCTCGGCGTCGCAGGTAGGAAGGCACCGCGCACGTGCATCATCCAACAGCGATCTCCCTCGTTGACCCCGGACACCAACTGTAACTTGCCACCCTTCAGGGCATGGGGAGCAAAGGGGAGGTCTACATTGTTGAACTGCACATGCATATCCTACATGCTTCTATGCATCTTACATGTGCACAGCGACCCAAGGCAAATCCATGACCCAAGGATTTTGCCACACCCAAGGTTGACTGGTCGTGCCGCGCCGATCAAACAAGTTTGTTCAGAAACAATGTTCAATGTGATCACACATGCACGTTCTGCCTCAAGCTAAGGTAAGCCAGAATCTTCAAAACCAGAAAAGATTTCTGTACGAAATCATTAAGCTGAAGATCAGGCATACAACAAGACCCCAGTGGCCACTGAAATGGCTATCCTAGCTGCTCAGAATAGCCTTGACATACTAATACTTACCTTTTTTTTTGTTCGGGCCTCCAGGGGGTAATACTGACCATTGACCACGTCATCATTGGCCATTTTCTACCACAGCTATTCATCACACTCTCTCAACTATGGACTATTTATCAAACTATCACCTAGTATGATTGAAATCCCCCACTGATTGTTGGCCTTAGATGTTGTTGATCTCAAGGCTGGTTATTGTTATTCCTACCATTGTTGATTGTTGTTGATTGTATTCACCACAGATTATTTTTCGCTAGCACTTTCCCAAAAATGACCATGATTCACCATCATTGATCAGCTATTACTAGCCATAGTTTTTGGTTATCGCCATCACCTACACATATTTCAGCACTACTATCACTAGTCTCCTATTGACAGAAAACTATGAGAATCATGAATACAGGTGTTTCTCAAAAAAGGGGAACCCCCAGTTATCATCAATTTCTATGTTTAAAAATGTTCCCTATGCTTCCAGTTGTCAGCATAGTGGGTAACCAGCTGGTTTCTGCCATCGTTGTTTGGGGTTGGCAACCTAAAAGCTAACCGGAAGGGCAGGCTTTTACGAGTAAACCAGCCATAACTAGCCATTTTTTGGCAACACCTATGGCTTGAGAACCCCCCATATGCAGTTGATCGCATGACCATCCGCCATCCGCGCACCACAGCAGAGCCGCTTGGCAAAACTGCCGCGCAAAGTCTCGCGGAAACTGCGCTGCTGACCCTCCAGGAGCCCTAGAAGCAGCTTCTCTTGCTCCTAACCAGGGCTTCACCCGGCCCAGGGGAGATCGGAAGGTCTTGGTGCTGGATTGTTAACGACACCACAAGCATACCAGCATAACGAACCACAGAAGGGACATGTTCTTTGCACTGACAGCAGCTGCACAGGCTCAAACCTCATCCTCACAGCTTCCCAGCCGAGTGGGGGGATTTCGACAAGATGGTGTTTTTATGTGTTTTTTTGAATGGGGGCACCCTCAAATCAATATTGACATATATTTATATTGACCGTCTTGTCTTGACCAACAAATCCATTCTTGGGGTTGACCTATTGGAAGAGGCCAGCGAGACAAGTTCCCATGCTTGTTCCTACAGCTGCGAACCCACGCCCCCAACCGGTTGGGGGGTCACCTGAGCACGCAAAATCAAGGTCACCTGAGCACGCAATGGACTGGGGTCACCTGCGCACGCGAAGAGAGGGTCACCCACACACGCATTGCTTCCATCCTCTCACATCACAAGGGAAAGGACAGGGGGGGAAAGGGGCAAGGGACAGACGGTCGTATCTACCACAGCACCCAGGGAAAGGATATGGGGAGAAAGGGAGCCGGGGACAGGGAACCGGGGCCAGGGGAAACGGAGACGCCACCGTTTATCAACCACATGAATAAGGGAAGGAACGGGGGGGGAACAGGGACACACAAGGGCTTATCAAACACACCACTCACAAAAAGGACATTGGAGGGGAAACAAGGTAGGGAACCACCAGGGTCAAGGGTTTCTCAACAAAACCACTACAAGGGAAAGATGACGCCAGGGGACACGGAGGCGGCATCGCTTATCAAACAAAACAAAAACATGAAACGACAACGGGGGGAATAGGGGACACACAAGGGTTGATCAAACACGCCACTCAGGGAAAGGACATTGGTCTGCGCAAGGCTCCAGGCCTTTTCAAAACTTTACTAGCCGGTCTCTTGAGCATGACCAGCTGTCCGGTGCCATGACATGACATGTGAACATGGAAATCTTTCTACCCGTTCAGAAAATGTGAACCAATTGAATGCGTATCCGACCCTCAAATTGAATGCGCATGCGACCCAACAATTGAATGCGTATCCGACCCCGTGACCCAACCACAACCAATTGTCACTAGTAGCTGCCTGCTGCTAGCTCGTATTTTCTCGCTGTGTTGCGTTGGATCTCTGACCATTTGCCGATGTGGTCACACAAAGAGCATGAATGAAAAGGATCTGGCACCTTGGCACTGTTAGATCGTGCCCATTTAAATCTTTGTAACCTCTGTTGCCAATGATGGCTACATATGGCCACCATAAATCCAATGAACTGCCACCAGCACTCCATTATGCAGGTCTCCTCCAGCAGATGTGGAAATTTCGAAGCTTCGAGAAGCGCCATGGAGCAATCCAGGTGCAGCGCTGATCAACAAGAATGGTTGGGGTCTCCCAATCTACACCTGAAACCATTGGACTTTCTATGTTTTACTATTTTTGCTAAGGGTGATAGTGGTTGAGAATCGGAGGGTGGGGAAACCATTTGATTTCCTAGGGTTCACTATGGTTAATAGATGTTGATAGTGGTTCTGAATAAGGGAAACCATTGGATTTTCCAGGGTCAACAATCGAAGACCAGTGGAAACCACCTAAAAAAAGCAACAGCTTAGTGGAAATTGGGAATTTAATGGAGATTCATGTTGATCTGCAACTATTCTTTACCATAGTTGGTGGTGAGTTGGTTATGGCAAAGCACCGCCTGTACAGCACAGCATTTATGTTCTGGGCCTCAGCGGCTATGCCGATGCCGGTCATCCACTCAACAGTCTCAAGTGTTTGGCGGGCACCATACCAGCCATGCTACACATGCAAGCCATATTTACACAGAAAACATCAAAACAAGAAGTCACAGGTTCACACGGAATTCCTGGCTTGATAAATTTTCCCTGTCCCCGTGGCAATGGTCGTGCTTCAAAGTAGCTACTTGTCCTATGATACCTTTCCAACATGTATCTGCATGAGGCATTTAGCAACATATCCAGTGGCATATGGGCCACTGTTTGAAAATGTCCTCCTTACTGCACTTCTGGGCAAAATGTGTCTCCAAACCTGCTTGCAATCGATGGGGGGTGCAAGTTTGGGTGGTGATCCAAAATGAGTACAGGAATAAAACGCAAAAATGCACAGTTCGACCCCAGTGAGCAAGAAAACGTCGGTTAGCTAAGCGGCTGGCGATGTCTGGTGTACAAAAACAGTTGACCATCACATACATCTCCAAAACAAATGGTGACAAAAATCTGCATTTGGGCACATGCTCATGCAGAATCAGTCGGCTACGCCATAATTCTCGCAGGCAACGATTGCAATTCATTACAAATCAACTTGATTACTTCACAAATGCAACTGGATGTGCAGAAATGGGGTGAGTTCCCTGGGAAATAATCATGCCGAATATAAGCCTATAAGGAAGGTAGACTACCCGTGAACTAATATGGCAATGGAAAATCCACCATCCATGGATGAGTTCCTAGGGTTTTCCATTGCCCAAAGGGTGGATTTTCCAGCAAGCAATGTTGGTTTACCAGGGTGCAACGGTGCAACCCCTACGGCAGGTGGCCGAACACCTCGCCGGAGAGACCGTGTTGCACCATGCCGCGCAAGCGAAGAAATCGAAGGCTGGGAATGGATAATGGTGGCTCTTTCTTCCCCTTCAAAGAAGGTTTTTTCCCTGCCTTTTAAAGACTCTTGGTCCATGATCAATTGCTACAGCCTTTGGTTCAACATTTTGTGAAGATTTGTGACTTGGAGCAATGTTGTTTGCTTGTCATTTTACTTCAAGGATATTGGTTGCAGCTGGCAGCCAAATCACACGCCACTTGTTGTCGGGAACTCCCTGTTCACTCTTTTTTCCAATTTGCGCCTTAATCCAGGGGTCTCAGTCAGCATGTGAATGGATAATACTGGCTAAGAATAAAGGATAATAGCTAACAACCATGGCTAGACAACTACTACATGGCAGTTTCTTGGAATAGGGAACTCCTCAAAATGGTTAGTTGACTACTTACAATGACAAATCTTTGATGATTTGGGGGAACCCTATTTTGACAACCCCCCACATAAAAACCAATGATGATGGTGAACCAGCCAGCTATGTCATGGTCAATGATGGTTGTAGTGTGGCATTGGTCAATGATGATGGCAAAAGGTGACTAAACCAGCTATGGTGACTGATTCTGCAATGATGATAGCTAATGGCGACTGAACCAGCTGCGAACATGATCGCACATACCAACAACCACAATATGTTCTCAGCAAATCTTGAGCCCAAACTGGCCAGGCGAGTTACAAATTACGGGTGCCTCAGGAATGGTAGTTCGTGGGTACAGCTATGGATCGATCGATCGATGCCTTGATAGATGAAATGAACAAACATAGACGGATAGATAGATAGATAGATAGATAGATAGATAGATAGATAGATAGATAGATAGAAATGTAGGCAAATAGATTTGCAGACAAAAAACTGGATAGTAAAGAAACAATACTAAGTAGATAGATACGTAGATAGAGTGAGGGATAGATAGGTAGATAGATAGATAGATAGAAAAATGGATAGATAGAAATGTAGGCAAATAGATTTGCAGCAAACAACTGGATAGTAAAGAAACAATACTAAATAGATAGATACATAGATGACATAGATAGATAGACTGATAGATAGGTAGATAGATAGATAGAAAGAAAGATAGATAGATAGAAATGTAGGCAAATGGATTTGCAGACAAAAATATGGATAGTATAGAAAAAATATTAGATATATAGATAGATAGATAGATAGATAGAAAGATGGAAAGATAGAAAGATAGAAAGATAGATAGCAAAGTAGGCAAACAGATTTGCAAACACAAATATGGATAGGCATAGTATAGAGAAACAATACAAAAAAAGGATACTAGATAGATAGATAGATAGATAGATAGATAAATAGATAGATAGACAGACAAATAGATGGATAGATAGATAGAAAGAAACATAGATAGATAGATAGATAGATAGATAGATAGATAGATAGATAGATAGATAGATAGATAGATAGATCGATAGATCGATAGATAGATAGATAAATAGATAAATAGATAAATAGATAAATAGATAGATAGATCGATCGATAGATCGATGGATGGATGGATGGATGGATGGATAGATATAAAGATTAATTAATTAGAGCACACGTACATAGGCAAAAAATAGATGAGTACACAAATACATGACATATACACATATACAACTTATAAAATGCTACATTGCAAATGAACGCATGCGTGAATGTTCACTTCAAGCCTGAAGCAAACAAGCAAGTGGCCATCCAAAAACCCATTATATCGATAAGAACTGGTGACAAAATGTAAAAAACTTGTGTAAAACACACATAGTCCCAATCAACAACCCCACATGCATTTGATTTCCACTGGAGTCATAGTGGCCAAACTTTGGTTCTCATCGGCTGGTATGTGCTAATTGCTATTGGACCCTACAATATATATATATATATTATATGTGTGTGTGTGTGTAAAAATGTTGGCCAGTGTATTAGGACAGAGCGAAACTCATAGGATGTTAGAATTGTAGGATGTCATGGATCTGCATTTTGTTTTTCAATATGGGACGCTAATTATGACGCACCCGTCCAAAAAAAGAGGCGCCGCCACCCAACGAAACCAGTGTCAGGCTGGGAGCAACCGTGGAACCTAGCTCAGGCTTCTCCTTCATGGCATTTGACACAGACCCACCACCAACCTCCAACACTACTGAAATCCGCAGGCATATTGTGGTCACAAATCGGCCCCAAAGGAACACCGTCCTGCCTTTTTACAAAGGGCATTGGCCAGGTTTTGTTGATGCATGTCCATTGCCGGTTGGTTCAACACCTTGGCCACATTGCCTTCGTTTGTTTGTTTATTTGTCTGTTTGTGTCTGTTTGTTGCAACAAATCACGTGCACTGAGCTGTAGAATTAAACAAAGAACTAATCATCTATGTCTACCCATCCTGAAGCTAATCTCCGCGGTGTTCAATCTTGAAACCGTTGACCTATTGGGGATGCAGTAGTTAGATATTCTCTCTGTCTTTCAGGATCACTATACATCAATGCGTGTAGAACATCTCAGGTTCCAACTTTGCAACTATGGAGCCTGGTACCTCCAGCAGTTGAAGTTAGTGAAGATTCGCTATCTAACTATTCTAAAAATATCTACCGATGGCCTGGTAGTCTCCCTGGAGAACTAGCTGCTAAGTTACCAGGCCCTGCACCCCTTGCCACTACTCCCAGGTTGGTGTCAGATGGTTCCACGCCGCGACCCATTTTTCTTGGCTCATGACGCGCTTAAATCCAAGTGCTCCTGAGGGAAGATCTCTATAGGTCCATCGGGCCGCGACCTCAACGTGTGGTCGGTGAAGCGACGACCGAGGCGATGCACAGCACCTGCTCTCATCTCCTCATACTTTGAACACTCAGTTGCTGTTCAGCTTTTCAGAGTTGGTGCTACTTATTTGGTGGTTTCTCAAGCCATATGAAACCCCCTCAATTACTGGGAATTTGTTACTATCAATGGTTAAGAAACTGGATGATGACTGGGGGTACCCTATTTTAAGAAACCCTGTTACTATAATCAAATGGTTAGTCTTGGCTTAAAAAAGCACAAGAGTTTTCTTCAGCACAACGATGATCACTCACATCGAGGGGGCCACTGAGTTGTGATCCTCGTAGCACTGCCTGTCACATGCTTCATCCCTTCGATTGGTCTACTCACAATGTGTGAAAAGCAAGAGACATGTCTGTCAATGATGATGGTATAGGAGAATATACCTTGCACAATTGACAAGCATGAAAAAATATCACGCACGCATGTATGCATGTAATTATCAAAATATAAATATAAATGTATATATATATATATATAAATGCCGACCCCCTCAAAAAATACATGAGATACGTTTGCATATTCATTTCCATCAGGGATCCTCCGGGTACCCGCCGTGGCATCGCAGCCAATGCTTTGATGCCTTTTCTTTTTCACTGCGTAGGGTCAGCGGATCAAAAATCTGAAAGCAACGGTGGCGCTGCTGCGCCTCAACCGGCTCCTCAGCTCGCTGGATCATGACATGGTTGAGCTGAGCTGGGAGTTCTCTTGGCTGCCGAGGCAAGGCCTTGAAGGGTTTCAAGGGAGAGGAATAGCCGCAACAAAAGAGAATCAAAAATGAAGGGCATTTGTCTGAAAGCAACTATAGTTACAGTTGATACAGTTGCCAGCATCGACTACCAATAGTCTACCATCATGTTGAAAATCTTCGTAGCCATGAGTGTAGCTTACATCACCAGCTGCAATGATCCAACGGTTTCGCCCAGCAGCTAAGCTGGACCTACGCAGTCTCAAGTGCAACTGAAACCAAAAGCATTTTTCCATAGACTACTGGCAACATCTAGCATCAAACCAAGCGCTGAAACCCGCAGCTTTCTTCCCCTGCCACTGAGCCACCTAGGCTGTGGAAGTCTCCTCACCGCGCCGGCGGAGCCGCCACTCGAGGTGCCGGTGGGCTCGGAGCAAGTCGCTTGGGCATGGCAGCCGTGTCCTCGTCCTCGTCCTCGCTCTCAGGTCCCACCGGCATCGTGGACTGCTCGGGGTCCATGTCCGGCAAGTCGTGGATGGCGGTGTCGGCCAAGCCATCTGGGAAGAGGTCATCCAAACTGTCGTCGTTGGCAACTTCCTGGCTGTTCTTGGTGGATAACTGTCACCATGGCTTTTATGGCTTTTATGGCACCACAAATTGATGATCCGATCAGGACTTCACTGAGCAACGTCCACAACCTTTTGGCAACTGATCTCCATGCTGCCATGGTTTGAGAAAGTTACTATCATGTTGTACTACAGCTTGAGCTTGCAGCCCCAAATGATATGTGATGAGTAATTACCAATGAACTGATCTCCATATGAATATACCACCCTCACGTTAGCCATGGCTGGTGATTTGCCATCAAGTATGAGTGGTTTACGGGTTTATGAACAGCTGGATCGCCCACTCACCGAGGTTGATATCCCAACCCTGGCAAAGTGATACCTCTCAATTATCCTCAACTACAAGTTGTTCACCCTGGCTGAACTCGAGTTAAGATGAGTTAAGCCTACATAAATCGCCCATCTACATGGTACGATATGGTACGATATGGTAGGGTCATCACCCCAGTGAACGCTCACCTGACGACTCGCAGCCGGCCCAGGGCATCCCCATGGCATCCCATGGCATCCCATGGCATCCCACTGTTGCCTCTTCCGCCTCCGCAGTGGCCGTTTCGTTCTCAGCCGTCAGGCGCTGGTCCGAGATGGGCTCGTAATCCTGACCGGGCACATACCTCAGCCGAGGAGCTGACCGGGCTCAGCCGGCTGGGTCCTGGGTCTCCGGCTGAGTTCATCCCAGCAGTGAGAATCTGCTCAGCTTTGATGGCTTTATCAGTGAACCAAAAAAAAACATAGGAGAGGCTAGTTCTCAGCTTTGAGGGGTAAGAAAGGAACAAACTAGAAGAAAAGGATACAAACAGCTAAATCTTGCTGATATGTCTGTTGAGGCTAGATGACAACATCTGAAAACGACAGTCACATAGACATGAACAACCATCAGCTGCGCACCCTCTTAGCCATCCTTTTTCGGGTGTGCCTTACCTGTGGGAGAAAACAACAACGCAAGTTGGGTACATCATATCGATAAACAGGAGAATGGAGCTTAACAAGGTAACCAGCAATTGCTTTCGGGGCTCACTATTCACTAAATTCATCTAAAATCACTCTAGTCAACCAGGGTTGTTGGCAAAATTGTGAATTCGCTGTGAGTCAAAACCCCGTACCCCTGGTTCCCCACCATTAACCATTGTTTTCCTTGTATTGTTGGTGGAAATCCCCTATTAGTTGGTTGATCAATATTGACCCATAGCCAATTTGATTTTCTGAATGTTGATCCCCAGGTGATCCGTGCACAGCATCGAAGGCCGGGGCTGATGTGGTTTGGGTTCAGCCCCACCTCCTCAAAAGGTACGGATGGAGCACAACCGGGTTTGTCGGTGATGATACCCCACAACGGAGATCGATATGCAGGTTTCTCACAGCAGGGGTATCACCCAGTTGTCCAATATTAACTGCTTATAGTAAAAAAACAGCCATTATAGTTGGAAAATCCTCTGTGATTGCTTATTATCACGTTGTTAATGGCCATTGTTAACATTTTTACCACTAATAAACTACAGTATCCATTTTGGGGGTCCCCTACTATGAGAAACGACCATTTTAGTACCGAACAACTCGAGAGCTTGCAGTTTCCCGGCCGTGTTCGTTCTTGTGTCCTTAATGACGAGAGTAGCCATTTCTATTTCAAGGATCTTCCGGTATAACTGATGGTGATGAAGAATGTCAATATCAAAAGGTGCCAAAACATGTCACACAAATGTCAATAGATGTTTATCAAAATATAATTTTAATATATTTTAATAAGCGTTAATCGATGTTCATAGATGTCCCTAGCCTCTAAATCCTCTAAGCTTCACCCCTTTTACTCCAAGCAAAATGCCAATCATTACAGCAGGCTCTCACCCTCGTCGCCCACCAGGGACCACAACTGCTGTACCAAGGCGCTTGGTTCCGTCGTAGTAGGTGATGTTGCCCACGGCGCACCAGGCACCTGGGCCGATGGATCATCCACCAGGCAAGAAAATGACATACCCACTGCAATGTGATGGTTTCTCCATATCAGGGTCCCCCAGCAATGGATGGTTTAGTACTCAAAAATCATTGTGAATGGATCATTTGGGGGCATTTTGGGGGTCCTCTATTTTGAGGAACGCCCATGTGAGATAAGTGTTACCTATCATTGCCGCTGATTGCCATGGTAGGTCACTTGGTGGTGATTTTCCCTTGCCATGTTCGGCTGCCAAAGTGACTCCTGGTTGCAAACATCACAGCAGCTGGATGGACAGTTACCGCTACCTCCTCGAAGAACCAACAGGGGGGTCTGGCGCCAAAATGCAGTGGCTATCTGAAAGCGGATTGAATCAACAGATTGAGGTGTTTATAAATCGATCTTGATAAGTACAATTCTAGGACTCAGCACGCAGTATCATCACTGCACAGTACTTGCCTCTGCAAAATCACCCAACATGTTGGTAAGGTTCCCCCCTGTTAACCATTGT
This sequence comes from Symbiodinium kawagutii, assembly GCA_009767595.1. Classification (NCBI taxonomy): domain Eukaryota; class Dinophyceae; order Suessiales; family Symbiodiniaceae; genus Symbiodinium; species Symbiodinium kawagutii. Next base: position 118,157 of record VSDK01001162.1, read on the forward strand.
TTTCCCTATTATTGTTGGTGGAAATCCCCCATGAGTTGGTTGGTTAACTGCTTGACCCAGCTCGCCATATGTTGGTAAGTATGCCGGCATCAGTGTCATGGAGGGCACCGGCCACTTGGACCTTCGCTTATCACAGCAGGACGGTAAGCACCACCTGGAGATGGTGGCGTCATCAGCTGAGGTCATGTCACCCTTGCAGTTGCTGCAGTGCTTCTCGTTGAGGGAGCAAAAGTCGCGGTTGCTTGCGATGCCTTGCGAAACAGTGCTCAAACTGCATCAAGAATCCATGCTCCCAAAGAATCATAAAGAATCATCATCCCTGACCCCAAGTGTTTGACCATAGCCGGATCCATGACTCCGCTCCAAACTGCTCCCTTTTCATGTGGATACCCGGTAGGCAGAACCGCTCATCGCTCCAGCCAGAATCAAGGCCAGGTGCCGGTCATGGGGAAGGCCGAATTGCACGGGTCCTCCGCATTCTTGAAGGCCTTCACCTGGGGCAACAAAAAGCAATGCAGCCCAAGAAGAATGCAATAAAACTAGGAATAATCTTACAGAATGATGATTGATAATGGTAAATGGTCATCAACAACTGTAGATCATGCTGAATGATTGATTGTCAATAGTGGTTAATAGTGGTAGGTAGTGACAAGCAATGCTTAATGATGGTCAATACAACTATCAGGAGTGGAAATTGATGCTTAATCAGTGCAATGATAATTCAGAATCATTCAGAAGGGTTAAGCATGGAATCAAACACAGAGAGAAACATACATCCAAACATGAATGCATCGCACTTAAATGAAACAAACATCTAAATGTTGAACTCACTCCAAGGGATGACACATGATGACACTTTGGAGATGTCGCCTCACTGGAGCCAGAGGGGGGGCTCCAGCCATAGCTATGCCATGCCGCGATCAGCGTTTCAACCGCCAGGTCACGCACTTGGGTCCTGCAGAAACGCACCAGGTGCCACCGCACCCAGCACAGCGGCTCTTCACTGAGCAGGTGGTGTCCTTGGCGATGTCCGCGCAGGTGCCGCACATGTTGTCCTGGCGACATGGTCATGAGATTCGGCCTACTGCAGAAGCCATCAAGGACTAGACACCATCATTCCCAAGGTTGAAAATACCTCCAATCTTGGGGAAACCAACCTCAAATCTCGTAAAGAAACACACATATGTCGGTCCAATTTGGTCACACCCCTATGATGCTCATTACTGCTACCAGCATTTGCTAAGAACATGTAAGAAGCCTCCTGGTAGCTCCTGGCCCCGCCCTCCCCTTGCCCTTTAAAGGTCTAGCCGTGGGTAGCCCATGGTACCCCTGGCTGCTTGACTCGATCCTCCCAACCAGCCAGCGGGCTCCCCAGCCTTATCTTCGCCACGGTAGCAGCACACACCGTTCGTCTCCTCGTGGCACGTTGGCGTCTCCCATGGCGTCTCCCATGGCGGGTGGGGACCCGCCACCCATGGCTGAGTCAATCCAGCAACTTGATTGGAGAAGATATGGAAACATCTCGAACAAGCAAAATGTTTCAAACAGCCAGTTAAGCATGGGTGATGTTGGTAATCATACCGTACAGGATGGTAGAGGATGGTACCTGGATGAGCTGATCTGTGTCGCGTTGGTGGGCCCGATCCATTCCACAATCACATTCTATATGAGTGCTCATCACTACAGCAACAACTCCATATCCGACGACAAGCCGCGGTAACACACTCATCCTCCATTTATCTTCATGTGACCCTTTCCCCTGATGTCGCCTGAAATTGAAACGCAACCACATGGAACACGATCAACAAAATTCCTCCCCTACACCGAACACCACAAGCAATCACAGCAACATCAACAACCAACATCATCAGGACATAGCCCTTGCCAACAGCATCTAGCTTTCACAGCCAGGTCGGGCCCCACAGCCACGCAGCGGCGGTGTCTCCTCAGGTGCAATGTACTCAGGAACCTCGCGGCCATGGCTGTTCTCCTCCATGATGAAATTCCTGGGAGATGGCTGGAACGAGGCGCTGGTGCCATGCCGATCTTGTCTGGTTGGTGGTTGAACCACCCCGCTAATAGTGGTTAATAATAGGGGATGATGATTAATAACAATGGGTAAACAACTACTGGTTGGTGGTGCTCACCACCCCGTCATGAAAAACATGCTGGTCAATTGTCAACCAACTAAGTGCTAATAATTATTAGGGAGAATGAAAACCAGGTTTGAAACCACCAGCCAGTTGTGGTTGACAGTGGGAGAATGCAGTTCACATTTTGGCAAATAACATATGATCATCCAACATGAGAAATTATGTGGCGAAAGGAATCGAAATGAGATGCTCTCCCGGTCTTGGTGACAGCAGCTGTGGGACAAACAAGAAGTGGCTAAAGTAAGGATTGGCTGATTTTATGTCAATCCTCACTGTGAAAAAACACCAAGCTTTCTGAATTGCAAATTTAAGTTTTTGTACAGTTTCGTTCAGTGGTGATGCGAGAGTGCACACGCATGGCATCAATACTAGTCAAAATCAATCATTTCACCGGTTTTGCCGGGACATTTCATGTGGAAATGATCTATATTGGTCCATGGCCCATTTTGATACCCATGGGTGATGATGGCTATGAACTGTTCTGGTGAAGATTCACTTCATTGTTCGTGATGTCCTTTGGTTGCTAATTCTGCCCGTATGCTTGTTATATTCATCAACGGATCACTCTGGTTTCCGGCGTGGATGTTTCCACAAAAAAAAACGCTGCGGTTGCTGTTTCTGCCAATCTCCCTATCAAAATTTACACCGTGCAGCAAGATCGTCCAACTAGACTGACACTGCCATCCGGGCTCCATTTCTCAGCTCATCTCTGGCTGGTTCTGAGCTGTGCCAATCAACAGTGGGCAGCTCAGCTTTCCACTGTCCTTTGAGGCAATGTCAGTGGAACGTTGGGATTGCCAGTTTTGCAGCGCTGCTGCATAGCTGCAAACGGTGGGGCCACGTGGGGCCCCCAGTTAGCTAAATTGGTTTATAACCGGGCTCAGGGTACCTACAGGTCAGGGGGCAGGCGCCTGGGGATGGGGGTGTCACTCCAGTGGTCACCGGGAGCAGGAGCGTGGGGTGAGACCGTTGGGCCATCCATGGCTTCTTCGCCAGAGTAGGCCAGTGCGGGATGCGGCGACAGCCGCGATTGCAGCCCAGTTGGTAGAGGTATTGACGCATGTGTAAATATAGAAATAGAATTCAAATAAATAAAGCGATAAATAATTGCACAAATAATAAATGTATCAATAAATAAATGAATACACAAAAAAAAATAATTGAAAAAAAAATATGTATGAAAAAATGCATATTATAGTTCAATATATATATATATATAATTGGATTGTTAACCAACTTCTAACTTTTAGGCGAATGGGGAACGGTCCCTTACAGGTCCTTTATGACCCCTACAATCGGACCCTGTGCTGCCTGTGCTTGTCCCCGGCAAGCTGCGAGTTGTAGCCTGCACGGCACCATTCGCCATTGCAGGATTTGCCTTGCACCGGCCAGGCGTGACCCTGCCTGGTGGGTCAGCGTCCAAGTTGGGGATCTATGGTTGGCTATGGTTAATACTGCGTAATGATGGTTGGTAGTTGACATGGTTGTTGATGATGGTTGATGAATGGCTAGGCATAGTCAATCTTGCTTATTACATATCATTTCAACTATAGTTCAATGCAGGTTATCTGTCGTTACAAAACTGGTGGTTAACGAATATAGTAACGTTCGGCCCCAGAGACTTCTGTGGTTGGCTTTTCAACCAATCCTCGCAGTTCTGTAGCGGATGGGCAGCAGCGACATCTACAACCACAACCAGTTGGTGGCGAATAGCTATACAAAGAAAAGTTATCGTTCATAATTACTTTTTTGTGGTCAGCAACAGCGGCGGCATCAACAACAGAACAACCAACGAAAAATAGATTGCCGGTCCTTGCCCCCAGCAACGATCCTAATACACAATCTAATAATAAAGTAATGTAAAGTACCCAAGCAAAAACAACAACTTTCCATCTCGACCCAATCATTAGCTTGCCTGGAAGGTTAGCAGTGCTTGTAGTGGGGGGTCCTGCTTGTTGCTTAACGTCCTTCTCATAGCCACTGGAAGACCATGATGTCATCGTCAAAAACAAACTCAGGCAGCCTTTGTCGGGGTTGAACCCATTCACCCAAACAGCTGCATGGTCTGTCCTTGGTTGAACCCATTCACCCGAACACCTTCAGCTTATCACCCGTCCGCACGGGCAGCAAGGAGTTTTCTGCCGAAAGTGGCGACCACCTCAATGGGAGAAACTGAACGGCCCAGTTGTTGGTCACCAAGTTACATCCCGCAGCATCTCGACTGCACACCTGGGTGTTTCGTAGCTGCAGTGATGGTCGAGGTCATGACTGCCAGTTGGAATCGCCAAGAAATCAGGTGTCGGAATCCATAAGGGCTCTGCTTATTGATCAGCCAATGAATTTCTGGGAGACCATCATGATCACTGGGATTCCTGAAGCAAATTATTGCTTTTGATTCAGAAGCGGCAAGAATGGGTAGCGTCCAACCAAAATCAAAGCAGCGAAAGATCCATAAATCAATAAACATCATCATATCCTGGTTGGTAGGTTCAACTCCTATGACAAATATCAGTCAGTCAACCAGCCATTTTTGTGGTAATAAATTTGGGAAAATAACAAAAATGCAACCACCAACCAGAATTTGATGGAGTAGAACACAACAGCTACGCATACTACAGTGGTGCTGACAGTGGTGGTTTGAAAGGCTGGATGTGCCAGGTCGTGTGACTGTGTATCGATGTGCGCCTTGCACGCAGAACACCATATGTGATCGGCAGGCTGTACTGCCAGTGGTAGTCTACACCTGCAAGCAAAACACCTGGTCAATTTTTCTTGTTGTGGTACAAATGTCAGCAACGACAGGATGATGATCACAATGCGGTTAAACACCCAGAAATCGCTTTGATATATCCGCACTCGCCATAGAAGCGTGATGAAGCAAACGCTCATGCACAAATGGTAAATCCATGCTAATAAGCCCCCGGTCCAACCATAAATAGCTGGTGCTCTACCCCCAAATATGCTTGATTGATTGGAATGCTGATGTGGGTCAAAACCCTGTACACCTGGTTGCCCTATCACTAACCATTGCTTTCCCTATGGGTTGTTGGTTATTATCCTCCCTTATTGGTTGGTTTATGTTGACCCATAGCCATGCATGTTCCGCCAATCCCTTGATCCCTGACTTCCCACAGCAGCCCACTTTGGCGCGCCAGGGCACAGGATCCTTGGAGGTTCCGGTGGGGTACGCCGTTTTGCACTTTTGGAAGGGGTCCGCGGCGCCGATGACGCACTTGCTGGCGCACCAAGTGCCACCGCAGCCCATGCAGTTGTCCTTCTTGGAGCACTTGCCTCGGGTGAGAGCTTGCTGCAGATCTGATGGATCTGCTGCTTTCTCAAGTCATGACGGGGTACCTCCAGCTACCATCCTCTACATCAACTGTTAAGAATGCAAGCATTTTTTGAGGGTACCATGGGGTACCCCTGTTTTGACAAACCACCATATGCATAGATGATGATAAATGGTGGTGATGAATGAAGGCGAATGATGAGCTCGCGGATGACGGCTGGTGTAACTGCTGATGGTTTGTGAATTGGTAGCAGCGCGCTCAAACGTTGAACATATAAGTGCTAATTCCATCATCAGGCTTCATATCGGTTCGGCATGGCATCGATTTTGGCTCGAGCTAGGTGGAACCAAGCATCTGGCAGCTCGACAATAAAATGCAGGGGTGGGAGGATGCCAGGAACAAGGAACACCTATAGCGACGTTGAAGAACCTTCAAGAAATGCAAGAAAAAAACACACTGCCTCTGGAATAAACCAAAGGTAGGACGTTTCCATGCTGCATGGTAGTTTCGCACAAAAGATATCATTGATCTGCTAAATCATTGAATATGATCATTCTTCTGAGGAATTGATGGGTTCAGGCTTTGTTGGAAGTAGCATCCACTTTCGGATTTTTCCATGTCTCCAGGTGAAGCTTTGCACAGTGCTGGTGGTCATGCTGGACGCCTTTCGCGGCAACCGAACCTGACGTCCCAGTGGCTCTTGTAGGATGCGATGGACATGGGATAGCAAGTGCCGCAAATGTCCTGAGCCAACGTGGTGATTCAGAAGGGTTGACGGTTGAGTCGTCCTAAAGCTTAGCACGTCAGGAGTGGATCAGGGGTGGCAAGTAGTGCTGCTGATGTTCAACTGAAAATTCGAAGCCAATGCGTGGTACCCTTGGGATGATGAACAGGCTTTTTACACCAAGAGGTTTGATTTCCCACTACGTGACCAATGCAACAGCCGAGGCCGCTTGTAACCCCATGAACATTACTCAATTGGTGTAGTGTTTTGTTGAAAGTTCATCCTGGCACTTTTAGATCCCTCTATTTGATGGTAAATCACCAATTACAGTATCTATGGTTAAGCTGGGGGTGGTTTATTCAGGTTAGGATCCAACATTCCTCACCATCACCACTATTGTTGATTCTTATTCCCAATTGGTCCACCGTTAAGCCTTATAAATCATCACCAACTAACCAACTAAGAATTGTTTAACCACTATCCTTGGCTATGATCCCTCTTCTTACCTATATAAACCAGTCATAGTGGTTGGATCTCCCCCTGCCGCCGGTTGCGAAAGCGGCAAGTCTACACCGGCTCCCCGACGACCGCACCTTGCTGCTCTCGCCGCTGTAGCAGCAAGTTCCGCCTTCTTCAGACCTGAGGTCTCGCAGCCGATGGCTGCGCCCAGGGGGCGCTCTGACCATGGATGGATCAATGGACAGGTGACGAGTTCTAGACATGGGGCTATGCAAATATACATACAAGCTGGGCCTCCAAGCACTTAAAGTGCTGGTTTCTAAGTAACTGAACTGGGGTAAACTACCAGTTATAGGGGTTATAACCCAACTTACATGCACACATGCATAGATATTTGGTTGGTGGTTGAACCACCCGTATATGAGTCAACCAACTAGCTGTTAATGATTACTAGGGAAAATTGAAACATGGTTGAAACCACCAGCCAAATGTCTACATAAATGTACCAGCATATAATCAAACATATACCATATATACCTTTAAATATGCATGAATGAATACATCTCTATACAATACGTGCAAAAAGAACAAGTTCGCAAATAAAAACACACATATTTTCCATACATAGATGATCTGTGCCGTGCGCACTTCTCCCTTGAACCGAATCAATGCAGAAGAGCAAGGTGAGGCCAGGCCTGTCCAATGATCATCCAGCACTTCAGGGTCGGTAGACACAAACCACACTTTTTTTCCGCACTGTTGCAACAGGATATGGCTATGGGTCAATATTAACCAACCAACTAATGGGGATAATAACTAACAACAATAAGGAAAACAATGGCTAATGATGGGGGAAGCAGGGGTAGGAGGCTTTGACCCACAGCCATATGTCCCTTCGATCGGTAAAATTGATGGTTTGTCCTGCTTAGCCATGAACTAACGGATGCTAGATGCTATTGATCCACAGGAATGTGAGCCCGTTACCCCGGAACCGGATCAAATCCAGGTGTGTAACCCATCCCTCAAGCAACGGGTAAGAGGAAAAATGGTTTTGGAAGGTCTGAGGAAAAGGGCTTGCTAACGTTCATATAGGCAATGGCTGAATATGATGGTCTACGAATGGTCTACCCATTATTGATAGATAGCTATTCACAAAGTCAATGTTGATAGTTAGCCGTTGATAGGTAGCTACTTCTATTTGTTAGGTAGCCAACATAGTGGTTTCTCAAGTCATGGGGGGCTCCCCAAAGTGGTTGGAATTTACTTCTATACATGACTGTTATATCATGGATGATAGCTGACGGTAAGCCTACAAATGACCATGACTATTACTCTAAATGCCTCTTAATGACTATTAATGGATGACAAAGAATGAGTAGATATTGTTTAAAAGCCATTCATGCGATTAGCAAAAACAGTCATTTGAACACCAAAGTTGATATACATGATCACTAAATGATGTAGAGTAAGTATTGCATTCGTAAAAAAAAATAAATAAATCTAAATAAATTAATTAACTAATAAATATATTTTTTACATATAGATAGGTATCACTTATATCAAATATGTCACTACGAAATACTATGAAATACCATCATCTTGATCATGAACATATGAGAATATCACACTATATTGAAGGTATGAAATTGTATTAATATTTCAATTCACCATAGATTTCACCGTAGTATTCACCTATTGGTTATGGATAGAAACGATGTTGCCTATTATACCACCATAGTAAATCAATGACATCAAATTGATATTGTTATTCACGATCATGGATAAACAATAGGATTATAGAATTTCCAACTAACAATGTTTATTCACCATAGGATAATATTGAGGATTGTTCTTCACCACAAGAACTCAACCACGAATATTGTTATTCCATAAGTATCCATTATATGCACCATTCATTGTTATTCACCATAAGATTTCTCAAAAAAATTGAGAAAAGAATATATGACCATTTTGATACCCATCATTTCAAAATATTGATTACCATATCCATTGGTGGTCCCCCTATCATTAACCCTTGTTTACCCTATGAAACGGTTGGTTTTTTATTGACCCCCATGATTGGTTGGTTAATATTGTCCCATAGCCATTTTGAGAAACCATTCATTTTGCTATTCACCATAGGATTTCTCACATGAATTAATGTTCACCATGAATATTCTTACCAAATAACTATATTACTGAAAAACACCATTTTGAGAAACTTGATTCTTGATTAATGCAATAATCAACAAGAAATACCATAGTTTTACCATGAATCAATACTAGTAAACCACCTTAATTATGGTTAATCAACCAGTAAGTGTGGTTATTACTATTTATACCACAATTAATTGTACCATAAATGCCATGGGAAATGCCATAATTATAACATGAATTATCATCTTCTTTAATTTTGAAAAAACACCTTACTGATATTACCATTGATTAACCATTAGCCGCATTATATCGCCAGCAAGTCACTTAGAACGTTAATTTTTTTCCAAACGCATTCCGAATTTTTTCGTTTGGAAGTCACTTAGAACGTCCAGCGCACTCGGAGGGGATAAAATGTTCTAAATTCATGGATTTGGATGTTCTAAGTGTATGGTTCACAAGCTAAATGAACTTGATTTTGGAACAAATGATTTTGATTGATTTGGATTGATTTGGATTGATTTGGATTGATTTTGATTGATTTAGATCGAATTTGATTGAACTTCAATGATTTTGATTGATTTTGTTTGATTCTTGAGTGATTTAGATTGATTTTGATTGATTTTGATTGATTTCGAATGATTTTGATTGATTTTTGAATGATTTAAATTGATTTTGATTGATTTTGATTGATTTAGATCGAATTTGATTGATCTTCAATGATTTTGATTGATTTTGATTCTTTTTAGCTTGATTTAGATTGATTTTGATCGAATTTGATTGAACTTGAATGATTTTGATCGATTTTGTTTGATTCTGATTGATTTTAGATTGATTTAGATTGATTTTCGATCGAATTTGATTGAACTTGAATGATTTTCACTGATTTTGATTGATTTCGACTGATTTTGATTGATTTTGTTTGACTTTTGAGTGATTTAGATTGATTTTGATTGATTTCGAATGATTTTGATTGATTTTGTTTGATTTTGAAATGATTTAAATTGATTTTGATTGATTTTGATCGAATGTGATTCAATTTGAATGATTTTGATTGCTTTTAGATTGATTTTGATCAAATTAGATTGAATTTTAATGATTTTGATAGAGCTCGGGTAGCCCTTGATGTCCACACAAACGTCCCTGCCCTTGTGAACCCTACACTTAGAACATCACCTGCATATATCAAAAACAAAAACAACATATACAATAGCATCACGAAAACACAAAATATTCAATGACTCGGATAGTCTTTGATGTCCACAAAAACGTCCCTGCCCTTGTGAACCCTACACTTAGAACATCACCTGCATATATCAAAAACAAAAACAACATATACAATAGCATCACGAAAACACAAAATATTCAATGACTCGGATAGTCTTTGATGTCCACAAAAACGTCCCTGCCCTTGTGAACCCTACACTTAGAACATCACCTGCATATATCAAAAACAAAAACAACATATACAATAGCATCACGAAAACACAAAATATTCAATGACTCGGATAGTCTTTGATGTCCACAAAAACGTCCCTGCCCTTGTGAACCCTACACTTAGAACATCACCTGCATACATCAAAAACATAGAAAACATATACAATAGCATCACAAAAACACAAAATATTTAATGACTCGGATAGTCTTTGATGTCCACAAAAACGTTCCTGCCTTTGCGGGCCCTTCACTTAGAACAACCCCTGCATATCAAAACATTCAAAAAAAGGGAATATCGTGTTTTCGGTTTTTTTGGATGTTCTAAGTGAAGGATCGCTGTTCTAAGTGAAGGATCGCTATTCTAAGTGAAGGATCGCCTCGTGCACTTTGACACCTCGAACTTCTTTCCAAATGAAATTTTGTTCTAAATGTACGTCTGGTGGCCAAACGTACACTTAGAACAAGTCATTTTTTCCAAACGCACTCCAAACTGTTCTAAATTTACGGTTTTGGTTGTTCTAAGCGCACGGTTCACCAGCTAAACAATCCTGATTTTGGAACAAATGATTTTTATTGATTTTGAATGTTGGTGATTGATTTGGATTGATTTTGATTGACTTTGATCGAATTGGATTGAACTTGATTGATTCTGATTGATTTTGAATGAGTTAGATTGATTTTGATTGATTTTAGATTGATTTTGAACGAATTGGATTGAACTTGATTGATTCTGATTGATTTTGAATGAGTTAGATTGATTTTGATTGATCTTAGATTGATTTTGAACGAATTGGATTGAACTTGAATGATTTTGATCAAATTTGATTCTACTTGAATGATTTTGATTGATTTGGATTGAACTTGAATGATTTTGATTGATTTTGATCAAATTTGATTGAACTTGAAGAATTTCTATTGATTTTGATCGAATTTGATTGAATTTGAATGATTTTGATTGATTTTGAATGGTTGGGATTGATTTTGATTGATTTTGATCGAATGTGATTGAATTAAAATGATTTTGATTGATTTTGAATGACTGTGATTGATTTTGAATGATTTAGATTGATTTTAATTGATTTTAAATTGATTTTGATCCAATGTGATTGAACTTGAATGATTTTGATTGATTTTGACCCAATGTGATTGAACTTGAATGATTTTGACTGATTTTGAATGATTTTAATTAAACTCGGGTAGTCTTTGATGTCCACAAAAACGTCCCTGCCCTTGTGAACCCTACACGTAGAACATCACCTGCATATATCAAAGACATAGACAACATAAACAATAGCACCACATAAACACAAAACACTTAATGACTCGGATAGTCTTTGATGTCCACAAAAACGTCCCTGCCCTTGTGAACCCTACACTTAGAACATCACCTGCATATATCAAAAACATCGAAAACATATACAATAGCATCACAAAAACACAAAATATTCAACGACTCGGATAGTCTTTGATGTCCACACAAACGTCCCTGCCCTTGTGAACCCTACACTTAGAACATCACCTGCATACATCAAAACATTGAAAACATATACAATAGCATCACAAAAACACAAAATATTCAACGACTCGGATAGTCTTTGATGTCCACACAAACGTCCCTGCCCTTGTGAACCCTACACTTAGAACATCACCTGCGCAAATCAAAAACATAGAGAACATTTACAATAGCATCACAACAACACAAAATATTCAGTGACTCGGATAGTGCTTGATGTCCACAAAAACGTCCCTGCCCTTGTGAACCCTACACTTAGAACATCACCTGCATACATCAAAACATTGAAAACATATACAATAGCATCACAAAAACACAAAATATTTAATGACTCGGATAGTCTTTGATGTCCACAAAAACGTCCCTGCCTCTGCGGGCCCTTCACTTAGAACAACCCCTGCATATCAAAACATTAAGAAAAGGGGAATATCGTGTTTTCGGTTTTTTTTGGATGTTCTAAGTGAAGGATCGCTGTTCTAAGTGAAGGATCGCTATTCAAAGTGAAGGATCGCCTCGTGCACTTTGACACCTCGAACTTCTTTCCAAATGAAATTTTGTCTTAAATGTACGTCTGGCGGCCAAACGTACACTTAGAACAAGTCATTTTTTCCAAACGCGCTCCGGTTTTTTTTTTGGAACTTCACTTAGAACAAGTGGCGCACTACAGGGGGACAAACTGTTCTAAACTTACGGTTTTGGTTGTTCTAAGCGCACGGTTCACCAGCTAAACGAACCTGATTTTGGAACAACAGATTTTTATTGATTTTGAATAATTGTGATTGATTTGGATTCATTTCGATTGATTTTGATCGAATTGGATTGAACTTGATTGATTCTGATTGATTTTGAATGAGTTAGATTGATTTTGATTGATTTTAGATTGATTTAGATTGATTTTAGATCGAATTGGATTGAACTTGCTTGATTTTGTTTGATTTTGATTGATTTCGAATGATTTTGATTGATTTGGTTTGATTTTGAATGATTTAGATTGATTTTGATTGATTTTAAATTGATTTTGATCAAATTTGATTGAGCTTGAATGATTTTGATCAAATTTGATTGAACTTGAATGATCTTGATTGATTTTGATTGAACTTGAATGATTTTGATTGATTTTGAATGATGGTGATTGATTTTGATTGACTTTGGTTGATTTTCATCGGATGTGATTGAACTTCAATGATTTTGAATGGTTTTAGATTGATGTTGATCGAATTTGATTGAACTTGAATGAATTTGATTGATTTTGAATGGTTGTGATTGACTTTGATTGATTTAGAGCGAATGTGATTGAATTTGAATGATTTCGATAGAGCTCGGGTAGCCCTTGATGTCCACACAAACGTCCTTGCCCTTGTGAACCCTACACTTAGAACATCACCTGCATATATCAAAAACATAGAAAACATTTACAATAGCATCACAAAAACACAAAATATTTAATGACTCGGATAGTCCTTGATGTCCACAAAAAAGTTCCTGCCTCTGCGGGCCCTTCACTTAGAACAACCCCTGCATATCAAAACATTAAAAAAGGGAATATGGCGTTTTGGGTTTTTTTGGATGTTCTAAGTGAAGGATCGCTGTTCTAAGTGAAGGATCGCTATTCTAAGTGAAGGATCGCCTCGTGCACTTTGACACCTCGAACTTCTTTCCAAATGAAATTTTGTCTTAAATGTACGTCTGGCGGCCAAACGTACACTTAGAACAAGTCATTTTTTCCAAACGCGCTCCGTTTTTTTTTGGAACTTCACTTAGAACAAGTGGCGCACTACAGGGGGACAAACTGTTCTAAACTTACGGTTTTGGTTGTTCTAAGTGTACGGTTCACCAGCTAAATCAACCTGATTTTGGAACAAAAGATTTTTATTGATTTTAAATGGTTGTGATTGATTTCGAATGATTTTGATTGATTTTGATCGAATTGGATTGAACTTGACTGATTCTGATTGATTTTGAATGAGCTAGATTGATTTTGATTGATCTTAGATTGATTTTGTTTGATTTCGATTGATTTCGAATGATTTTGATTGATTTGGTTTGATTTTGAATGATTTAGATTGATTTTGATTGATTTTGATCCAATGTGATTGAACTTGATTGATTTTGATTGATTTTGATTGATTTTGATCGATTTAGATCGAATGTGATTGAACTTGAATGATTTTGATCGATTTTAATTGAACTCGGGTAGTCTTTGATGTCCACCAAAAACCTCCCTGCCCTTGTAGACCCTTCACTTAGAACATCCCCTGCATCTACAGAAACATCTTGAAAACCCTGGGAATATTGCGTTTTCGGATTTTGGGATGTTCTAAGTGAAGGATCGGTGTTCTAAGTGAAGGATCGCCTCGTGTACTCTGACGCCTCGAATTTTTTTCCAAACGACGTTCTAAGTGATTGTCTGGCGATATAATCTTGATGATAACCAACAATGATGGTAGCCTGATTCGTTTTGCTGATCAGCCATCATTACCCCCTATTATTAACCACCAACCACTAGTTGTTTAACCATTATTGTTGGATATTATCCCCTATGATTGACCATTACTAGCCGTAATATGACCATTGGTTAACCATTAGCCTCATTGATTTTGATGATAACCACCAATGATGGTAGCCTCATTAATTTTGGTGATCAGCCATCATTACCCTCTAATATCTACCCAGGATTAATAAACCCCTGGTTGATGATCATAGGGGGTATCCCCTAAAAGCTTTGCTTTCCCATTAGAATGGTTACCCCCCCAATTAATCAACCTAGGGTTTATTATCAACCTAGGGTTTATTAACATAGGGGATTAGTAATTTTGATGATGATTCATCATTACTAACCATTACCATTGGTTAGCCATTAGCCTCATTAATTGTGAGAAACCATAATTTTACCATAAATGCCACAAGAAATACCACAATTATACCATGAATTATCATCTTCTTGAATTTTGAAAAACCACCATACTGATATTACAATTGGTTAACCATAAGAATCACCACTGGCTTCCTCCTTCATTAACCTCACTGGTTAAATCACCCTTCATTACTAGGTATTGGTTAACTGATATTGCAATTGGTTATGGCATTATTGTTGGATATTATCCCCTATGATTAACCATTACTAGCCATAATATTACCATTGGTTAACCATCAGCCTCAATAATTTTGATGATAACCACCTATGGCTAGTAATCATTAACACCTACTGATCAATAAGGTTAATGATTACTAGGTATTGGTTAACTGATATTGAAGGAGGAAACAACTTTGGTTAACCATAAAAATCACCATTGGTAACATTATGGCTCGTAATCATTAACCTTACTGATGATGGCTTCCTCCTTAGCCGCCAAGTTACTCGCGCTTCTCCTGCAGCGCGGTGTCGTTGACCCCGGAGGTGTCCTCGTGTCACGTTGCGCCGCAGCCCAGGGGGCCCAGCGTCGTGGTAGCCGTGGGCGGCCCCCGAAGGATGCTGTATGACTGGTGAACCGTGGCTAAGGATGGTGACTAGCAATCATTCAACTACAAGAAAAAATTGGTCATGAATAATCAGGCACGACAAGTTACCAACAAGGGGATAATAAGCGATCATAGAGATGTTTCCCACTTGAATGGTTGGTTTATTACTGTGAATGGTTAATAAAGGATGACAAGTGCGGGCACCTAATGTTCAACTTCAACCAAGCTCCCAGGATATCTCAGGTGAAACTGGGGGAACCTCCAGGAAACCTCTCCTTGCTGGTGGTTAGAACAAGATTTTCCAACCAATTTATGTGTAAGGTTTCTTATCAACCATCCATGGCTGATTTCATATACAGCATGAGCAATCAGGGAACAACACCCAACACAGGGACTGCCCATGTATGAAATCATTATCCATTCATCCATTGGAATGCC
>VSDK01001162.1:151087-194792 GCA_009767595.1 Symbiodinium kawagutii
ATCTATTGGTTTGATGTTAAAATGTGTAAAAAACAACATCTGAGCAATTCTAGCTAAACAGCAGCAAGTGCTGCTCTGGACTGCAAGAAGAAATCCAGGTCCCACAAGATGACCTTAGAAAAAAGGTCCTGCAAAAGGGCTTTCAAGAAGGAATCCAGGTCCCACAACATGACCTGAACAAAAATAGGTCCTGCAAAAGGGCATTCAAGAAAGAATTCAGGTCCCACAAGATGACCTAAAAAAAATTGGGTTCTCCAAAAGGGCCTTCAAGAAATTAGGCCCTGCAAAAGGGCTTGACCAAGTAGGTCCTGCAAGAGGTGCCTTGGCTGAATTGTACAGAACCCAGCCAGCCAAAGACAGCAGTGCCAAGAAGGCAAGCATGCACAAATACCTCAGGGAAAAAACTTTCAGCCATTTGTGAGCCACTGTTGGGGCCAAAAACCACCTACCATCATATGATATCATATGATATCATATGATGGTACCCTTGCATCATATGATGGTACCCTTGCATCATATGATGCAACTTTGCATCATATGATGGATTTTTGTGCATCATATGATGCTACCCCTGCATCATATGATATCATATGATATCATATGATGGTACCCCTTTTTGGGGTGATCATAATTTTTCAAACCACCCTGAAACTTTTGGATGGCCAGCATGGATTTTTGACAAGGTCTCATGAGCCCAGCTTATTGTGTGTCTCAAATTTTTAGCTCTCAAATCAACATTGTTCTGAGCACACAAGAGGGCCTTTGCAAAAGAGGCTCTGGTAGGCCCTGCAAAAGGGCTCCTGCACTTATGGGCAAAGCCAAGAAAGCTATGAAGTCCATGAAGGTTTTGAGGAGGCCTTCAGCCTTTGCCTCTGGGCTGGAGAACCTCAAAGGTTCTGCTGCCATGAGCCTGGAAGAGAAGATGGAGCTGTTCCAGAAGAAAGGGACTGATGTGGGAAAATTCCTGGACTCCTTGAGCAAGCAGCAAAGGGAATGTTTGTGGCAGAGGTTCAAGAATGCCAGGGTTGGCTTGAAGGACCCTGAGGCTGATGCCATGTGGCATGAAGTTGCCAAAGGCCAGGGGTCAGAGCCTGCCAAGAGAGAGCTGCTGGCCTCTTTCTTGAAGATGGGGGGGGAGCTCAAGGGGAAGAAGGGCCTCTGGCACAAGGAGCTGGTGGCCTACACCAAGTCCAAGGGTAACTAGATTGCATTTTTCCAAATACACAGTCCTTCAGAAATTATCATTGCTTTGGTTATTGCCAAGGGGAAAGGACCACAGAGGAATGGGTTCCATTCCAGACCCTGCTGAAGCGCTATGGCCTTCAGGAGGCCATGAGAAGAGCTCCTTGGCAGCACCATTTGTTTGTCTGCCTTGTTTTTTTGCTAGGAAAGCAAGGCTTCACACAACCAAGGTGCAAAGGGGCTCCATCCTTTGCAGAAAGGATCCTGCAGACAAGCAGGAGTGGCAGTTTGCCATCAACAGAAATGTGAGGTGGACTGAGGAGGAGACCAGGCATGGCTACACAGGTGAAAGCCATGCCAAGGCTGAAGCTGCACAGTGGCTGGAAGTGAAAGCCAAAGGCCTTGTGGAGGATGGCACTGATGAAAAGGCCATGGCTAACAAGGCTTTGGCTGATGTCACCAATGCCACTGGAAGCAAGAGGCAGCCACTGCCTTTGGAAGACAAAAAGGAAGAGGAGCCTGAGAAGAAGGAGGGTGGTCAGGATGACCAAGTGCTGGAGGCTGACCTCTTGTCTGAGGTGGGAAAAGCCATTCCCAGGCAGGAGGCTGCCTTGAGGGTGGGCAAGATGGTGAAGCTGCTGAAGCAAGTGAAGAAGGATGTAGGAGACACCAAGGGCAAAATTTTGGATGACCACTTGATCATCATTGTAGGGCCCTGCAAAAGGGCTCCTCAACCAAAGGACCACAGCCCAACAGATCACTTGATCACCACTGTAGGGTCCTGCAAAAGGGCTCTTCAAACAAAGGGCCACAGCCCAACAGATCACTTGATCACTTCAAAAGGGCCCTGCAAAAGGGCCCCTGCAAAGATCACTTGATCATCACAAAAAAGCAATTGCTGCTGCAGGCCTGGACAGGCAGAACCACAGGTCTGGGCAGGCACAGCTTTGGACACCCTGTGAAGCCTTACCAACTTGGCGCTGCACATTTCCTCAACCCTGCAGTGATGTTTGGCTCTGCTTTGGGAAGATCTGTAGAGGTCCTGCCAAAGGGCTTTGGAAGGTCCTGCCAAAGGGCTTGTTCTCTCCAGCCATGAGCTAATGGAAGAGAAAGAAATATGATAATGCAGGCTCAGCTCCAGCAGAAGAAGAATTCAGCCCCTTGGGGCTTTCTTTACTGGAGCAGTTTGCAGCAGGAATGAATGCCTCTTGTTTGCAGTATCAGTGTGCAAGTGCTAGAGCCTGGAACAGTTTTTTGGTAAATGCATGTGTCAGGCAGCCAAGGGGCCATCAATCCAAAGCCTTGCCCTGGCTGCAAGCAAAAATGGCTGCAACTCTGCTGATATGCAGCAGCTGGCTGCACTGGGAAACTATGGGAGGGCTCCTCAACACATTGCTTCCCAAATGGTTTCCAAATATTGTCAGGCAGGCACCATACCCTTGCCTCAGCCATACTTTGCTGATATCCCAGTCAAAGTCAAGACAGCAGATGACTGGGTGGCTTCTGTGAAGCCAGTGGGCATGTTCCTGCCCCATGAGTGGTTTGCCTGGCTGGAGACACAAGAGCAAGCAGCTGGCTTTGGCACCTTGGACAAGTTCTGGGAGGATCAAGTGAGCTGGGCACTGATAGCAGTGATCAAGTGAGGGGGTTGAACCTGAGCAATTTTTGCAACCCTGCCAAAAAACATGAGACATTTCCAGTTCTGACAGGCATCAAAGCCAAGCATGTCAGATACTTGGTCCCAGCAGTTTTGGAGCTTTGCCAAGACTTGGTGGATGACTCCACCTACAAAAAGTGCAGGCTTGAGTGTGTCAGTTGTCTGAACAAGATGTATGACATCATGGACTCCCAGGGATTGCATCCTGATGAAGCAGCTTGCAAGAAGTTCAAGAACAATATGGAGAAGTTTTTGCTGCGCTACACCAAGCTGGCCAAGATTGCAATCAATGAAGAGAGACTGCAATGGAATACAATCCACAAACACCACTTGGCCTGCCATATGTCAGAGCAATTCAAATTCTTGAATTGCAAGTTTGTGAGCACTTACACTGGTGAGACCATGGTTGGATTCATGTCTTCACTTGGGCACAGTTGCTTGAATGGGACTCCAGCCCACTTGGTTCCAGGAAGAGTTGCCTGGAGATATAGACTGGGCTTGCACTTGAAAGTGAGCCATGGGGACTTGGAAGTCCAGGATTCTGAGGAAGAGGATTGAAAAACACAGTGGATCCTGCAAAAGGGTTCTGTGGTCCTGCAAAAGGGCCCAGTGAATCCTGTGAAAGGGTCCCAGCAGCTGACTTTGCTTCCTTGCCTTTGTCCAAAAAAAATTGTCTGCAGCAGCTGGACTTGTCTACTTGCACCTTCTAAACCAACAGGTTTATGTTCAAAAAACAAATAGATACCTGTTGAAAAAACCAACAGAAGCCTGTTGAAAAACCAACAAGGGTTTAAAAAAAAAATACCCTCTATTTCAACACATTTTTTGGAATCTGTTGAAATGACTTCCTCCTGTTGAAATCATCGATTCCTGTTGAATTTTTTCAATCAAATTTTCACCAGCCTGCTCAGAGATTTTTCCTGGACTCACCAGCCCACCACTAACTTTTGAGCAAAACAACTTTGTTAGAAACACAAACCAATAAGATTTTATTGAAATTGGCCTTATTGAAAAAAACCTATTTCAATAAGATTTTATTGAAACAGATTTGAAGGTTATTGAAATATGCTTCAATAAACTTTATTGAAAAAAGATTGAAATTATTGAAAAAGATAACCCTTATTGAAACATGTGTTTCTTATTGAATTTTTTCAATAAGGCGTACTCTGGGTATGCAGATGATCAAGGTCCGGGTCCAGTACGAAGCGAGGAAGAACCCTACGGCTTGACCACCCTGTCTGCAAAACAAGCTGAGCAGGTGGTGGAGGATGTGGTGCTCATGTTTCGAATGAAGCTTCTCTACATGGTGGCGGTTCAAGGAAGAAAGGACATCAATGCCACCGTGCTGTTTGGAATGGAACAGCCACGGGATCCAAAGGATTACAGACCAGCCGAAGATGTGGTCAAGAAGAAGTACATGAGTGCTTGGAGGACCCAAGAATGGAAAGGGTTTCAAGAAAGGTACCAGCTACACATGACAAATTTTGAACAGGGAGCGTTTGGTCATGCCAAACCAAAGCCGACAACGTTCGCACACAACATCAAGGGCATGGAGCAACTTGAGGGCGCGAAGTCGCCAGCTGGATGTGGACAAGATGGTTGGCGAGAGTTGTCCTTGCAGCAGCGCATGGAGGCGTCCGCGCAGTGGTCTGAATGGGCACCAGGTTTCAAGGCTGCCCCTTGTGAAGGAATTCGACGACACTTGCAGGCCGAACGATGAAGAGCAGAAGTCATCTTCCAGGAGCTACATGGAGGACATGCAGGGCCGTCATCACCAAGGGGCACTGGGCTCTGCGAGGAGGATTCCGCAACCCGGCACTCCTTCGGTGGTGACCCAAGGCCAAGAAGGGGTTCCTCAACTATGCCCCTTGTCTGAGGTAGCTCTCAGCAAGTGGAAGCGCCACGTGCTGAATGACCACCAACCCATGAGGCGGGATTGCCGTGTCTGTGTGGAGGCGGCAGGCCGTTCCAGGCCGCATAGACGAATTGAACATCCAAGCGCATTCACTCTGAGCTTGGATTTGTCGGGTCGATTGACTCCAGGACAAGATCAATTCGGGAAGAAGTGCAAATACTTGATGGTTGGATGCTACACGTTCCCAACTACTTTGGATGACCTGCCATTAGCTGGCCCCGCTCATCAGAAAGAACCAGAAGCAGTTCCTCTACCATCTTTGGAAACAGCTTTGGATGGCGACAATTGTGAGGCAGGCTATGAGGACTGTGAGCTGCCACACATCGAAGAGGACTATGAGGAACTAGATGAAGTTGAGGATGGGGATGAGCGTGCGAAGGCCACGGCTAAGTCATCTTATGACAACTGGATGAAGTTGGTGGATGAATGCAAGAATGTGAAGGTGAAGACACTTACCTTCGTTGAAGTGTTGTCCGGCCGCCACAAGGGTCAAGTACTTGAAGCTCTATCTCGCATGAGAGCAAGAATCCGCAGTTTGGGACTGGACATCTTGCGCGTTCATGCAGACAGAGCCAAGGAGTTCACATCGAAGCTGATCCAACAATGGTGCTATGAACGTGGAATCCTGACCACCTACACCACAGGATCAGATTGGAAGGCAAATGGCCGTGCTGAAAACGAGATCGGCATCATCAAAAGACATGCAAAGGTTCTGATGAAAGCTCACAGTGAACCAGAAGATCGTTGGCCCATTCTCGTCCGACATGCAGTCGAACGTCGTCTTCGTTGGCAGCTGACTCAGGTGGGATTTCCGGTTCCGGTGTTGCTGCCCTTCAGAACCAAAGTGTTGGTCAAAAGGAAGTGGTGGAATAGTCGTTATGCTCAATGGCGATGGGACCGATCGGTGGGTTTCATCATGGGTCCGGATCCTTGGTCTTCGTTGACCGCTGGTGGCTACTGTGTCCAACTTGAAGATGGGAAGTTTCTGGCCTCCACGGACGTGATTGTGGAACATCCGGGACCGGGGGGGATGAGACAACGGGCAGAAGGATCCATGGACAATCTGGAAGCTGCCCCACGTCGTCGCCTCAATGTAAAACAACCACCACCTCAAGTGGCTACTTTGGAGTTGGGTTCCAACTCGGGGGAGGAGTAGATCTCATGGGTGTCAATGGTGAGAATGGCCGAAGAAGTGAGATTCGTGAAAATGAAGTTCAAAGACTTTTGAAGATGCACATGGTGTCACAGAGACACTTAGTGAAGAACGCAGGCTCATTGATGACATGGACCTGGAGCATGTGCATCTGATTCCGTCGTTGGCTATGCTGGCACATCAAAAGGTGAACTTGGAATACCAGCTGAGGGCCCTGGCACAGGAACAGCATCAGGAAGATGAGCAGGATAATTTTTTGGTGACCAAAACCATTTCCACGGAGCAGGTGTACAAAGAGAATGACGAGTGGAAAGAGGCGATGTTGGATGAATACAGATCACTTGTCCATGAGAAGCAAGCGGTGAGACAGATGTCTCGAAGCGAAGCACAGAAGCTAGCTGCTGCGAGTGGCCTGGTATACGAAAAGTTGCCAAGCAAGACTGCAGTCTTCACCCGGAAGATGGGTGGCCGTCGAAAAGTCAGGGCATGCGTTTGTGGCAACTTCGAGGGGCCGACTTCAGCCGCGACCTATGCTGGTGGTTGCGATGCTTCTCAGATCCGCTGCTTAGTGAGACATGCCTCCTTGAAGAATTGAAATTGGGCGGTACACTGCACGGATATAAAATCCGCTTTTCTCAATGCACCTCGTCAAGATCGCACGAAAATCATTGCGATGACTGCGCCTTCAATCTACTCCAGGCTGGGTGTTTCCACTGCACAGGACGTCTGGGTCCTGGACAAGGCGGTGTATGGACTCATGACGAGTCCGAGGGACTGGGCTGACTACAGAGATGCACAGGTCCCCTTGATCAAGTGGTGGAATTACCATAGTGGCCAGTGCTGGGAGGGAAAGTTTGTGCGGGCTGATGATCAGCATCTTTGGCATCTTCAAGAAGAGTGCGTGGAAACGGGGGAGGTCAAACAGACGGGAGTGATGGCCATCTATGTAGATGACGTGTTGCTCGCTGCTGAGGAGGACAGCGCAACTTGTGCTTTGCAGGCCATCGCCAAGACCCGGGAGTGCTCAGCAGCTGAAAGAGCCACGGTGCAATCTCCCATTTCCTTTTGTGGATTTGAGATCCAGGAGAATGAAGAGGACTATGGTGGAGGTTATCGTCTTCACCAACGACGGTACGAAGAGGAGCTGTTGGCCAAGTGGAACATCCAGAAGACGTCATGGCAACCGGGAATCAGACTGCCAACACCAGAAGAAGAAGCTGGTATGACGAAGTCAGAAGATAGTGAGGCAGTGAAGTTGGCCCAAGGTTGCACAGGGGCACTTTTGTGGTTGGCCACAAGAACTCGTCCAGAGATCTCGGTGGCAGTTGCAGCCATGTCACGGTTGAGCACCAAGTCGCCCCAATTGACGGTTGAGATTGGGACCAGGATCATGGAGTTCCTACGTAGACCGGCTAGAGGGATGATCTATGCCGGAACTGTGGGACCAAACTATGGAGCTAGAAACCAACTTGGAAAAGCTCGAGACGAAACCACCATTGAGGCGTTCTCTGACATCTCGTATGCGGATGAGAAGACCCTCACCAAGAGGCTATGGGGAGATAATGCTGCTGGGATGTCACTTGCCAATGGAGAAGGTCAAGGAAGCTGGAGGACACGCCATCTACGCATCCGTGCAGCCATCATCGAATCTGCCCTACAACATGGAGAATGGGATTTGGGCCATCTTTCAGGGAAGGAATTGGTGGCTGATTCTTTCACGAAGATCGTCGATGGAGTGGCTTTTGAACGAGCTTTGCAGGATCTTTGCATCGGCCAGGTGGTCAACCAACGAGCTCAAGATCGACCTGGACGTGGTGATCAACATCAAGCAAAGCTGGCAATGTTGCTTGAAACTACGATGATCACTGGAGCAGCCGCGCAAGAAGATGCAGCGGAGGATTTGCAGTGGTTGTGGATGAGTGGATTGATCCTGATGTGTGTTGGGGCAGTTTACGTATGCAACAAGGCATGTCGCAGTGCTTTGTGGCCGTGTCGTAGGCTGAGGGGAACATCGGGTAGTGGTGAAGATAGCGTCAATCGGGAAGAGGGCGTGCAAACATCACATCCACGGTTGCAGATGATGCGTCTGGGAAGTCAGGCGGTGAGGGACAGGGATGCACTGGGCTCTGCGAGGAGGACCGCAACCCGGGACATCCAAGTTCCCTCTGAGGATCAAGGTGGTAGTGATCAAGAAAGCGGTGAAAAAGATAGAGGATTGTCATCATCGTCGTCGAAGGGAAAGTCAGGAGGGGGTAGTGAAATGGGAACTACTTCCAGGACAACGTCAACCTTTCGGCAGAGGAGGACACAGTCGGGCTCTGCAGGCAGCAGCGATCGTGCGCCAAAGCCGAGTACTATGTCCAGGACGGTGTCTTCCCAATCGGGCTCTGCAGGCAGCAGCAGTCGCGCGCCAAAGCCGAGCTCTATGTCCAAGAGAATGTCTTCACGTTCGGGCTTGCACGATGAGGCTGGATCGCACGGCGCTACATCCTTGGGGAAAGGATCGTTGTCGGGCTTAGCAGCCAGTGCTTCTGAAGCAGACCCGATGAAGACAGTTTCACGAAATTCATGGAATGAATTCCAACATAGATATCGAGGCCGCCAATGGGGCACATGCGTGCCGAATATTGGCGCGCACAGGCCACGGGTAAATGGCCAAAGTAGAGCTGAACCATCCAATGAAGTCACATAGCGCAATGCCTTGAGCCTTGTGTCCGAAGACACTGGGATTTGATTTTGTCCCCGACAAAAGGGGGAGTGCATGAGACTAGGTGCACAAATCAAGAAGTATACCAAGCGAGTCACCAATGCCTGTACCGAAGGCATTTTTATCGAGAGAAAACAGCGCGATTGTGACCCTCACTTTTGAGCCTGGAAATATCATCAGCACATCAGGCAAATCACCAGCAATGATGATATACAGAATGCAATCAGCAAGAGGAAAGGCGCCGCAGACAAAAGGCTTTCCTTTCTACACAGCAAGGCGGGCTCATTTGCTTGATTCAACAGAATTCAAACAATCAACAGCGACAAAGAATGTAACAAGTGCGACAATGAACAACGAGGATGGTCAAAACAAACTCACCCTTCAAATCCAACACTCACCCTCTAAATTAACTACTTAGCTCTTAACCCCCATCGTGACTCATCCATTCCCTCACCCACGCCATGTGGAGCAGCCTGTAAGCCTCGAAGCTGTCGCAAAGACAACGCGCATTCCTGGACGCGGATCTGGTGACGTAGATCCTGAGGGAGTAAGAACCAACAACAACCACTTGGTGGTAATATTCAGTGGCTACAAGAATGGTTCACAACTACAACAACGACAACCAAACCAAAAAAACACAACAAAACCAACAAAAATAGCCACAGCAACAACAACAAGAACAACAAAAGCAATAAGAAGGACAAAGGCAACAAAAACGCTGTCAGGAATAGGGTTAGGGATACACATCCACCAAACTCTTTAAAACCACATGGTATTGACACGTCCTCCTCAATTCTTGGCTCATACCTTGAAGGATACTAATACCACACCTATACAGCTGACCACCATCAGGAAATCTGAGCAACTGTTCCCCACCATGATAGCCAAAACTGACAACATCGTCATTCTGTTGCTGATGTTATCTACACTACTATCAACCATGAATAACCACTACTTGTTCCCAATCATTACTATTCCCTACAGCAACTCTGAACCCCCGACCAACCGTCAAAAGCACGGGAAATAAATCAACTCATCCAAAATATCAACTGATTATCATCGACTTAGTATGCTCATATCATCCTTTATCAGCTTAGTTGCTATACTATTCCAACTATCACCACCTCTTACCATGCCTTAACGGTCGCCCATGGTTGACCCCCCCGGGGTTCAGGGTGGGTGGCCCGGTCCTCCTCGGTGCCACAGGCATCGTCTATGTCCGGCATGGCGCCCAGATCCGCAGCGCAAACCTGCGGCGGGTGGTGGCTCTGATTCCAAAACCAGCAAGGAATCAAATACATTTGCATAGCGATAAATCAAGAAATCACTATATCTATATCTATGTATATATGTATATATATATATATATTTATATCTATGTATATCTATCTATTTATCTATCCATCTATCTATAGATATACAAATGTCTTGGTGTGTTTAGACTCTCTCTCTCATTGTTAATAAATTAAAGCAGTATGTGTGTATGTGTCTCCAGGGACAATTAAAAAATACATGTTGATGTCAAAATGAATATAATACAGTCCTAAATAAATAGATATCTAAATATAATTAATATATAAATTCAAAACATAAGTATATATATATATATCTGTGTGTGTGTGTGTCTGTGTGTGATATTTTTGAAAATATGTGATATGTGTGTTCAATAGGAATGAAACATGCATTTGCGCAACGTGTATGAATATGAATGCAAATGGAAAGAGAGACATGATTAAACATATCAAGGAACAGTTACGAAAGGCTGGTATGATCATATTTATCAGTCGTAGAAATGGTGAAAGGAAGTACCTGCTATGTAAGAGTTAGTGGCTAACACTCTATGGCTACCACTATGATACTTCTAGTTGCTGATAAATGTGATCTCGGCGAATGGTGTAGCCGTGTTCAATGATACTGTAGTGGGAAACTAGTGGCTGAGAGCAAATAATTACTCACAGCTAGTTGCTGATATTGGTTCAATTCCACCTGGTGATGTGCAACCCTAAATGATACTTGCCATGGCTCACAACCAAACCATTAATATAACTGCTCATCAGGAACAACTGTAACTTAGCCACACTTACAATGCTGGCTACCATGAACTAACTGCAATATCATTGAGCTACCATTATTTACTATTGCACTATTGCACCTACGGTGACGATTATCTTCTAGCAAATGTTAGGCAGCAAATGCCTCCTATACGACAGCTGGTCACTGATCAAAAACTAGAATCTAATGGCTACTGACTACTGATCATGATATGAATCACAATACTAATGCAAAACCATCATGGTTATCACGATTTGATCAGTAGAACAGCCGTCAAAACTATTGCAGCAAAACAGTGATACAATGATTGGCTGGTGAACCAAATGGCGCTGTAGTCCATACCATGCCTTGTAGATGAAATCCTATTCACAAATGCTGGGCATCCTGAAGCCCTAGATATTATGAAACCAATGCCAATAATATTTCACCATCACACCCAGAACATAGTCCTTTTTAGCTACTGTGAAATAGCGGTTTGCAGCTACTTAATTAGCTCGTACTGACCACTAGCTGTTAGAAACTATGAACCATATTTCAAATTCAGATATGCTTTGCCTTCTCTAGCGCCATCAAACCGGGACCCTTTTTGGAAAGCGCGAAACCGTACTAGCTAGCAAAGCCAGCAAAATCAAATCTCTCTGTCTCTATATATATATATATATATCTTCATCACTGGAAATTATGTTCATAAGTGGCTATGCTTAATATGTGACCGCAAGAAGAGGCAAGCCCAAATCATTGGACTTGAGTCATGCCAACGGTAACCTCACCTCAAAATCATGAGATCATATGAGATCCATGAATCAAATCAAATGAACTCCAGGATTGAACGGACAACTGGCATGATTGGTGGCTAAGCCCAAACCTTGGAAGCCCGTTGCCCATCACTCCCCCCACTCGCTGCTTCACCAAGCTGCAAAAACCAGGGTGCAAAGAAAGCGCAGCATCGCGAGTTAGTTGGGATATGCAAAGCACTAGGGGGGGGAGACAGGATAACCGCTGGTGCGGCTGGAGCAAAGAATGGCTAGCGTTCAGCCGTGCCACGTCAGCACCCATATGAAAAGGATGGGCCGTCATTTGTGAGTAATGGTAGCTCCTGAAACATCTAGCATGCCTGTCATTGAGGAATCCGAGGGTGATTGATGAATGCAATGGAGAAACCTTCCCATGGTTTGGCAGCACGTTTTCCTCCACAGCCAGCATACTTACCATTTGACTAAGTGATGCTTTATAAACATTGTTAAAACTGGTAAGGTTGAAAATGTCCACTCCGTTGAAAACCACATTGCTTGGACAAATGATTGAAGAACAAGTTAGCGTGTGCGCTCAGAGTCAGGATTTCTCTTCAACAGGCCGCTGTAGGTACTATATTTCTCTTCAATCTATCAGATTCAACAGTCAATAAAATACATTCACAGTTCACACTCCCTAACGTGGCAAAGTGACCCAAGGAAATGGATGAAAACGAGGCCGGGGAAAACACTCGACGCAGGCCCAAACCGTAGGTCTGCCCTGCGCACCAAAAACATGACACAAACACACATTCGTTCACATCAAGAGTTACGCGATCATGTTGGAAATTCATTTTATGTCTAATTGAACAAATGGATATATGTACATACATGAATGTAAATACATCTCGAAACATTGTATATACAAGTGCTTGCGTGTGCGTGTGTACGCAGGTGCACACATAAAACCACGTGACATGTTACATTTCTGTATGCACTATTGCACTACTATGCACATATCTAGGAGAAAGAACAAACATGCAAAAAAAGCTACATTGTATTATATACCATAGAACGAGCAGAACAAAAACTCATAAAAAAATGCGCACGCACACAAGCACCATCATCATGCATCATTGTTGTGTCTCAAAGTGCTGAATTCAACCCATGAATCCTTACAACCAGCTTCTCTCTCTCTCTGGATCTTCACGGGTGGTAGTTAGTAGGTTTCAAACAAAAGGTCCATCTGTCAGTTTGGATCCCTTTCGAGGGAAGCTCCGGGAGCGAGGCGACACCAAACTGCTGTTTTGCTAGGGACAGCGTCCGCAAAAAGATCTGGGAAGCAATTCCACAAAAGCTTGGTAGCAGCTGGGATGAAATCGCTCGGTCGGTGGAATGTCATGGGAAACCAACAACAATTTTCTGACCAAAACGTGGGTTGGTAGGAATCTGACAGGAGGCATTGGCAGTCGCTGATGTTTCTTGAGCGAATCCATCGCAAAGCTACACGATCTAACCCCACCAGGAGGGTGGTGTTCTATGAGATGTGACTAAAGACCTTGAAATGTCTACAGCACCATCCCAACTTGGCATGAAGCTGGGGGTTTGCAATGCCGTTGCCCTTGCCGAAGCAAATCCCATCCTGAGCTTTGGGAGACTGCAAGAATGGACGTAGAACCAAATGATTCTCCGGAACTCGTAGACTGCAAATTGTGTTTCTAAGTCAGGACGTGCAAGATTTTGTGGATTCATTGATGCTTATAGTGGTTAAGAGTAGGGTGAAAATTATGCATAAATCTATATAAATATACATGTATATTTAAAGAGTTACCAACAATAGTAAGGGTATAAGAGCCTTGCGAGGAAAAGAGTACACTGCACAAAAAAGTAATTAATTTCATACCTCCTGCATGTTACAAGCAGGATCATGTCAGCATAGTCTCGCTGATGTTGCAATGCGTGTTCAATCATTGATGATGACGATAATGATGATGATGACGACGACGATGATGATGACGATCACAAAAAACAAAACATGTGACAAGGACTGTATGACGAGTCTGGTGATGAGGAAGGAGGACTATGACGGTCGTCTTCACCTACATGACAGGCATTATGACCACCGAATGGCAAGCATTTCCCTGTTCCAACCATGGTTCATAACGCATAGTTGCTGTTTAACTCCCGTTGACCATTGTCAACTAGCAAACGTTCATCACTGATTCAACTATAAGACAAGCAACTAGTACTAAGAACGACCACTATTCACCATCATGTACCATCAACTGAATGGTACAGCAATGAAACTTCAGGATCGGACATCAAACCCTCATTGACCATCGTTCAAAAAACATGAAGCATCATTCAACCATCATTGACAATCACATGCACACCCTCACTAAGCATGATTAAATCATCATGAAGTGTCACTAAACCTTCATGCACCACCGTGAAACCATCAATAACCCACCATGAAACCATCATACGGTGGTTTCCCAAAATAAGGAACCAAAAAAATAGGTAGTTTCCTACTGCAAATGGTCAATGACGGATGATAACTGGGGGTACGTATGACTTGAGAAACGCCCATGATATGGATATCACCCTACTACTGTGATTGTTGCCCTCTGGATCCCTATGGTTGGTTGTTGGTTGTTGGTTGTTGGTTGTTGGTTGTGATCCCCACTGATGACTTCCCTGAAACCATCGCCAGCTTTTTCTTTGGCCGGCTGGAGGGCTTGATTTGCTGCTGATGGGCCCTGGGCCCACAGGTTGGGAAAGGCGTAGGTTTGGATCCTCCAACCAACCAATGGTGACTTATAGCTGGTTCAGTTGGTTAATAATATGGGGGAGAATAAATAACAATAGTGGGGGATATACTATGATATACCAGCTAAATGGCTACGGGTCAAGCATTGAATCATCAATTCCATGGGGGATAATGATGAACAAAATCAAATGGAAAACTTCATAGTTAATGATGGTACAATTTGTGCATCTATCCATGAATCATCCATCATCCATGGTAAGCTGGTCAATGGCTTAGGGCAGAATCACCAAAAATAATATCGGATATACCAACTAACCACCAATTCTACAGGGGAAAATCATCAACCAAATCAAAGGGAAAACAATGCTTAACTGGTTGGTGGTTGAACCACCCCTATGAAAAATATGAGTCAGCCAACCAGTTGTTAATCATTACTAGGAAAATAAACCACCAGCCAGTAAACCATCCATTTTTGGGGGTTCCCACGTGCTCCCTAGGCAGGTTCCCTGCTCCTGAAACGACTCCGTGACACCAGCCAGTTAATGATGGTAAACTTCTGTTTCTCGATTCCGAGAAGTATCCCTGAATCATCCATGCAACCACTGATGGTGGTGAACTGGGAGCAAGGCTCGTAAGAGCCAATAACCATAGGGAACTTCATGGTGTTATAAATGATGGTTACAAATGGTAGGTCCGGCCCTTCATCAACCAACATCAGTTTAGCCATGCAGTGGTGATTTCCATCATTTAAAGGAAGTGATTAACAAGTGCATCTCGGATTACACGATTTTTCGCTGTGACCTTGGTCCACAGTATTTTTTGTTTGTCGGTGTTGGTGCTTTCAACCATTTTCAAGCACAACCCCAGAAAAATGCTTTAAACCAAGCACACACATGTAGACCAAACTTGTTCTGAAGCTGAAGGCATCAAGTGAATACATGAAATCCACAGAAAACATCTGAATTAAAAGCTGTCTGTTTATGAGCCACTGTACACCAAACCAGGTGAAAACCACAGCTTTCTTCCCCTGCCATTGAGCCACCTGGGCTGTGGAAGTCTCCTTCTCACGCCGGCGGAGCCGCCACCGCAGGTGCCGCGTCCTCATCCTCCGCCTCGCTCTCAGGTCCCACGGGCATCGTGGACTGCTCGGGGTCCATGTCCGGCAAGTCGTGGATGGCGGTGTCGGCCAAGCCATCTGGGAAGAGGTCATCCAAACTGTCGTCGTTGGCAACTTCCTGGCTGTTCTTGGTGGAAAACCGTGGTTGGCAACTTCCTCGTGGCAACTGCCCAAGAGAAAAAGGAGAAAACATATAATTAGAAATCAACATTTCAAGCTCCCCCTTGTTGGAGATGTTTGATGATTCCCCATTCCCATTTCGTTGTCAAACGCGTCTTGGTGCCGTATTGGTTGCTTTCTTGTGCGGCTCTGGTAGCAGGATGAGTTTTTCTACCTCTGATCATCCAAACGGCTCAGCCGACCCCTAGTCCCTTGGTGTCCCCTGGTCCTCCTCTGCTTCCTTTGTTTCAGTTTCGTTTTCAGCGGTCAGTCGCTGATCAGAGACGGGTTCGTACTTCTGCCCTGGCACGTACCTCGGGCAGTCGATTCATGGCCAGGATGGGGGCCCCCAACTGCCGACAGCTTCGTTGGCTCAGCTCGCTCTCCTTGAAGCCTCTCTTGTGCACGCAGCAGTACGCGCGCATCAAATACTGGGGGCAGGAATGGGTGCTTGCGTGTGCGCCTGAGGGAATTCAACCTTCGCCTTGATAGATGAATATAGATAAATACAAAAACAAAACAAATGCAAAGTCAATCAGCAGGCAATACGACTTTGTGAAACACACTCAAGCTTGTCCAAGAAACCACATCTCAAGTAGAGTAGAGTATGTAATCTGCTTTTGATGCCTACGGTTTCCTGCACAACCAGGCTGCAAAAAACGATCTTTTGGAGGTTCCGGCTGGCAAGCCCATCCAACACCAGCAATAAACGTCAGTCAATCGTAAAATAGCCACCTTAATCTTTACTGCCTTTTCCGGGTCCTTAAGGGTTGTTGGATTGCTTCAAGGAGACACCACTTGATACTCAGCTGGCTCAACCAACAACAGAATCCACGATTCATGGGGCCAGGCACTTGGTGCCATCGGAGTATGTGATGTTGCCGGGCAAGCACCAAAAACCTGGCAGCGACGGGGTAACCTGGGAACAGCCCCCGCCTGGTTGATAGGTGGAGTCCCAGTAGCACCCAAGGGCACCCAACCCGAAAAGGCTCAAGGTCTTCTGAGGTTGACAGGGTTGGTCATATCTTCATGAAACATGCGTAAGTCATCGAAAGTCCAGATGTATAATGGGTGTTTCTCAAAATAGGGAATGCCCGAGAATGGCTGGTTTATTACTCTCTCTCTCTCTCTCTCTCGTTGGGCTTGGCTGTCCGCAGCCTCACAGAGGCGCCCTAAAAGGTCAGACCAAGGCGTGGTGCCGAGGCCTACAAAACCTAGGAATACCTACCGTAGACTGTATGGAGCAAACAAAATAAATGGTTCAGAAAGGATGAGAACTGCGGGTACCCCTAGTAAGAATTTACGATATAGTATCCAAAAAAGATCTACTTCATGAATCTTCATGGCTCATCCTGCAACAAGCAGGTGCCCCAGCTAGACTGAGCATCCACTTGCGACCGTGGGGTTCAAATGGCATGCGTGATTCCATGGTCACTGCTTGCGGCTACGTAGCCATCGCCACCAGGGATATGTTCAACTGCAAAAATGGGTTGGTCAAGGAATGGAGGTACGCTGAACCGTCCCTAGAGCTGTGATTTGTGCTGACTTGATATGAAAATCAACCAACAATAACCATCCCAAAATTATTCACTAATCAACATTGATGAAGAAAAAACATCATGATGGCTTGCCATTGCAAGTCGTCAGCGGCACTGGAAAAATGACCCTAAGACAAAAATAGGCTTGGCCCCATCCTGGAGCAAATAGAATATCAAACTAGACCATTTTCAAGAGTCAAATGGCTTCAATGTTGACCGTGAGAAAATTCTATTGACCGGGATCGTTACATTACAGCATGAACTTTTGGACATTCCCTTGTTGCTTCGTTTGCCCTACGCCATCCCCCTTCAAAGAAGGGCGCAAAAGTAGGACCTCATATAGCAAGGGAAGGAAAAGGGATGCTGCAAAGCTTTATCGTACACAGTATGCCATGGCAACAAAGGGTAGTTGTTTGCAAAGGGAAGCAAGCGATGTGCAAATTTTTAGGGTGAAATCTGACAGATTGGAAGTTGTATTTCTGTCCGGAAAATTCAAGACCACACAGGGGTTGTAGCCTTAGATGCAGCCGGCAACATCCTGAACTGCAAGCAGCGTGCCTTTGCAGTTTGTGCAATGCTTCTCGTTGAATGAGCAAAAGTCAGTGTTGCTAGCAATGCCTCAGCGGCTGACGACCATCAAATGGGGAAGGTATACATATGCAAATGCAGGGATTGTCTTATGTTTTCCCCAACCCCTCCAGTGGTGCGCATGTTCGACGGGATCGACACCAAAGACGTTTGAATCCATCGCCAGTCAGGTCAGTCTGGTATCATTTTCCGCTTCGGAGAGCTCTGTCCCTTGAATAATTTGCGATCATATTGAATCGCAATATACCATGAGTAGCACTGCAGTGAATGCTCCTGAACTCCTCCTAGTTGTTCAGCCAACCATTTATAGCACTCTCTCTCTTTCTCTCTAATTGCTTTGAGAAAGTACAACCACAATTAAAAGTACAAATGAATTACGAAAAACTACGAACCCAATGAATTAAACCCTTGAATTGTTGACCATGGGTAACCCATGCTCTGAAGCCTATAAGTCCCCTCTAACAGCGACATCCCAAAGTTGAGACCCCCCATGGCGGCCACCAACCCCCAAAGTGGACCACATCTTTGCACAACAGTGGCTTGGCAATTGCCAATGTTCAAAATGGAGATGACTCTGAAATGTTTAGATACAATTGGATGCACATGGCTTCATTATAATTGTCTTTATGAACTTGATACATGATACATGATGCTGTCTTCCCTCTCGGCTTTCTTCATGAAACTATCCATCAGGAAGTCAAAACGCTTCGAATGGGTTGCCACCGGTTACGTTATCACTTTGCGGTTGAATGGTTTCAACCCCTATTGAAAATATGAGTCAACCAATCAAGCTACCATCCAACGAACCGACCAACGAATCAACCAACCAACCATTGCTTGACAATGAACAAAAAAACATGCTTGAAACCACCCAGCAGTTGGTTAATTCACCGGGATGCCAGGCACCCAATGAATGGTTACGACGACTCGCCCCGGTTGCGCATCGCCGGAAGGCGTTTCACCCAGGTGCCGGTCATGGGGAAGGCCGAATTACATGGGTCCTCCGCGCTCTTGAAGGCCTTCACCTGAGATCGTGACGGGAAGATCCTCCAAATCCGAGGGGATCTTGATGGGTGTTGGTGCTGACAAATCATCATATGGTGGTTTCTCAAAATAGGGAGCCCAAAAAATGGCTGGTTTATTACTAAAAATGCTTAATATTGGATGATTTAGGGGTAACCCTATTTTGAGAAACACACATATGTACAAGATGCACCATGGAATTGTCTATCTCCTGATAATTGCGATTCAATTTAATCTGACCACTGGTTAGTAGCAAATGAATAGCGGCTGGTTGGATACTTTCATGAGTGGATGGTCAAATCTTCTGTTGGAAATTAAGAGTGGCTAGTGGATGATGGTCGATCATGGTGGTTAGTTTGGCCATCCCAAAAAGATTGGTTGATCCACCAAGTATCCTCCAAGCTAGCCTTTCGAGGAAAAACTATTCAAACAGGGGCCTTTCGGTACGTAGCCACTCCAAACACAGCAAAATTACCTTGGCTGCCTGGCAAAGAAGTGACAACAGTTGGTCAACAAAAGCAGACGATGGATACAATGAGGATCAATGAGATACACCTTTTGCTCATCCAAATGTCAGGGTTGCAAATTTGTAGAATTCCATTTCAGGGCGCGCCCACGGCAGGCAACCAACCCATCTTCGCGAGCAGCTGCGCGCCACGTCACGCACTTGGGGCCTGCAGCAGGGCACCAGGTGCCACCGCACCCGGCACAGCGGCTCTTCACTGAGCAGGTGGTGTCCTTGGCGATGTCCGCGCAGGTGCCGCACATGTCATCCTGACGCTGGCGACATGGTCCTTGACCAGTGGTGCCAACAGTGACCACATGTGTGCATCAGGTTAGCACAAAAAGGCGATGATTCGCAAACTTGTGCGATCCTCAAGGGCACACATGGGAAGCGTATATCTTATATTGTTTGTTCCGGGGGTTCCGATGTGACCAATATTGTCATCGGTTTGACTGCAAGAAACGTTGGTTGACTAAAGGTTGAATGTACCAAAAACCAGCAAACATGGGGTTTTTATGATGGTGGAATCCCAAAAGATATAGATGTACAAATATTTTACATGCATAATATTCGTACAAAAATGGGGGAATCACGCTACATTGATGCGCAGTTTAATTGATGATCTGGCAGTGGGTCAGTTCACCCGGCTAGTCCCCCTGGTTCCCCTATCATTAACCATTAGTTTCCCTATAGTTTGTTGGTTATTAACCACCATGAAATTGGTTGGTTAACTGCTTGACCCGGTCGCTCGCCATCTATCCATTGGGATCGGGAGCAGGCCCTGTCTTATCCAGCGCTGCAGGACATCCCCAGGAAGCGCAAACCGCCTTGTCTTCACCACGATAGCAGCACGCACCTTCAGTCTCCTGGCGCGTTGCTTGTAACAACAGAACCCAGACACACTGCATGTATGGTATATTTGCATATATTTGCCCAAATGTATGGCTGTATGGTACATGAATTACATGAACATGTGCTTCTTTGGTAGATTGCACTACAAACTGTTTGGTTATTGACCTACCTTTATTAAGAAAATCAATTTTACTATAGCTCAATAGACTGAACATGGAGCATCTGGGGAAAGCTATGAGCAATTATGGAAATCACTTGCCAGTCGGGACTGCATTCGCTGGTGCGCAAGGAAACTAATCGTGCCTTTAAGAGAATTGTCTGTGGTAAGATGTGCATCCCCACTTAGTGGTCATGTCTTAATGGCACCAGCTAAATACCTTGTGATTTACCCCAACTATGGTTGGATACTCCTAGTTGAATCTTGCATGATCATGAAATAGTTTTGTTACGTCATTGGTAAAGTAAAATTGCATCCCATGCAGTCATGCTGATCAGTCACCATCTTGAATTCAGAATCTTGAACCTATTCGCGGAACTTGTGCATATTTGACAAATGAGAAAACACATACATGTATACAACATATACACATATAAGTATATATGTGTTTTCCAAAAATGAGCACACA
Source organism: Symbiodinium kawagutii (assembly GCA_009767595.1). Classification (NCBI taxonomy): domain Eukaryota; class Dinophyceae; order Suessiales; family Symbiodiniaceae; genus Symbiodinium; species Symbiodinium kawagutii. The sequence goes on from VSDK01001162.1 coordinate 171,663, forward strand.
TATGCAAACAATATGAAATAGATGTTATCTCGACATGCCCATATACATGAACACATTAAATAAACACATTCTCAAAATTTCACTATTTCTGTTTACATTCGCTTACACACATAATTCTCTAAACAAGAACAAAAACAAACAAACAACTACATACATTAAAACAAATCAATCAATAAGCATGAAATAGTAAACATCCAATAGCAAAAACAAAAAATGTATATATATATATATATGTAAATCTATCTATCTATCTATCTATCTATCTATCTATCTATCTATCTATCTATCTAATCTATAAATCTAAAATCACATCAATGAAAAAAATATGTATATATTCTAAAAATGTAAAATTACATAATTGAACAACATGTGTATATATATATATTTATTTATTTCTAAATATATGAAACATAAACAATTATAAATATATAAATATAGATATATATATATATACATGAATAAAAAAATATTTTTTTCATATATTTCAATATGAACCAGTCATTGTATCGAGTTCTACCCCGGCCGCATGGCCGTGGCACACCTCAGGGGGCACATACTCTGGCACTTCGCGGCCGTGAGAGTTCTCCGTCATGGTGAAGTGACTGGAGGCGGCACGTTTTTTTTTGGGAAAAGCTATCCATCGCTACGGCTATGACTAACATGTGGCGAGCTGGGTCAAGCAGTTCACCATCAATATCAAGCAACTATAATAAGGAAAACAAATACCAACAATGGGGGATAATGACCAACAATAATAAGGCAAAATAATGGTTAATGATGGATAGACTTATGGACTTATGGAAGTTAAAAATGACCAGTTTAATAGGTAAACTAGCTATAGTTGGTGGATTTTCCACTTCCGGGTTAATTTGCCAGAGAGAGTAGTTCACCACAACAGGTATGGTTTTTAAGGGTTTGGGCCACCCTCGTTCATGTTTTAACGCTACCTGGGATATATCAAGTTACATAATAGCTTTAGTTAAAGGTAAAGTCGTAGTTAGAGTTATATGTATAGTTGTACTTATAGCGATCGGTTTAATTGTAGCCATGGTAGTTGCAGTAATTTGTTGGAACATACGATGGATACTGAAATGTTACATTATCCTTAACTATTGATTTGTTGAACTTGTTACATAGGTTTTTTCTATAGGGTTCATGATGCCCACTAAACATGTGCTTGATATTGTTTGATCAACCATCAGCGACTACAACAAGTTACAGCATGTAAGTCAACGATCCAACCTGTGTTGTTCGCAAGGCGGTATTCTTAACCAATCGGCATGTCAGGTTGAATGTAAACAATCAATAAGTAGTATAAGCCACAGTCAGAACCATCATCAAAACCGTCATGACCAACTGTTTCTGATACTTACATTGCCATTTTCAGTTTTTTTTTTTCCATCGCCGTCTCGAAGAGTTCAGCGGAGCCGAAGGCGAGCTATGTGCACTCTGTAAAGTAGAAAGAGATTGTCAGCAACTGGGCTGGTGCAACAGTCGCTTCATTTCCCCCAGCCACTTTACAGGGAGAAAAGAGACCTCAACAACAATATAAGACATGTGAAACTGCTGATGGTGCATCGGAACTGTGCTCATCATGTCATTCACACAAGGAGTCGCATCGCTGCTGTCGAACAAAAGTATTCTGACATGGAAAGTGGAAGGTGCAAGCCACGAAGTGTGCGCCACTGCCGTAAGAATCCCATGGAGATCAGATTGGAGATCGCAATGTTGAAGCCGCCAACCTTCAATCCGGTCAAGCTCGAGAATGTCAACTTCACCCGGGGCAACTGCGCAAATAAAGAGCTGTTGGCCATGGAATGACCCCTGCAAGCACCGTTTCTCCCATAAGTATTGATCTGCAGGTTGGCCGAAAACATTCTCATTGGCTGCTGTCTTGACTGGCAAGCCATGGTGAAGGAGCCATGCCGGCTCTTTGCTACGCCATGCTGCCCTGTCAGCTGCAGTACGCAAACTGATGCCTTGATGTTGCAAATAGCGCATGACAGCACGATGACCGCTGTTGTTGGGCCCCGTGCGAGCTCGACGTTGTCCATTCTCACTGACTGCAGTGCTGCGCATGGCCAAGAGAGCAGATCGAACTAGGGACGAGGCTGGCATACGCAACACATGCCCGACCCAACGCCACACCATCTGACCTAACAAGACGTCCCACGGTTCAGAATAGGTGCGTCCCCATAACTTCACGGCGTGCCGCAGAGCTTGCAAACACTCAACTGCAAACCACGAGTTGTGAGCTCGGGCCCCAAGCGTCCATGCAAGAAGGGTGACAAAATGCACTCGAAGGGAAGTAAGGTTGGACTGCCGAACCGAAACAACACAGAGCGACCAACGGATGGATGCAGTGACCAAGGAATTGAAAAGGGCAAGCTTGCGACAACGAGGGGCACCGCGGTGGGTGAGGAGCGGGCGGTTGGCAAAGAACGCTCCTGTGGCCCTACGACACAGGGATGCAACCATATGCTCATCACCTTCCGTGAGTCGGATGGTTTGACCAAGGTAAACGGAACCGGAGGCGACTGCAAAGCCACGCACACAGGCAGGGACAACGCTAGGGACATGTAAGCCAAACAAGCAAGATTTGGTCACATTGACAGACAAACCCATGCTAGCAAAAAGGGCAAGAAGCTGCGGGAGCAATCGGGACAACTGAGACAGGTTCCGAAACAGCAAGATGGCATCATCGATGAACCACAAGGCCCAAAGCGGCAGGCAGCCAGCATGAAAGGCAGGGAGTTCGCCACACCGACGCCAAGACTCGGCAAGCTCAGAGAAACGCCCAGCGACGACACGGCCAAACAAAGTGGGGCTGTGGCTGCCTCCTTGTTGTGTGCCCCGCCGTTGGGAGCACCACCCAACATGCTCAAAGAGTTGGAAACGCAGCTGCGTTTCTTGCGCAGCGTGCTTTACAACATAGAGCGCTTCGGGCAATCCATGGCTTTTGACAGAACCAAAGCAACAATCAGGCAACGGCCACAAGGAGGTAACACGAAGAGTGGCAAGGCGGGCAGCCAATTTGGCAAAGACTTCACCACAAACGATAGGGCGAAACCCCGAGGCGTGATCCACCCAAGCGGCTTTGGGTAACAAGATGACCCACCCACAACCGAGAGCAAGGTTCGCCGAGTCAGGTTCCCGCAACAATGTGTTGAGCATGAGAGTGAGGAGCTCGAGGCCAAAAGCAACGGAAACCAAACAACGCAACAACTCAACACTCACTTTGGACATGCCTGTGGTTTTTCCAAGCTGGAGGGCGCCAACGGCCTGCTGTACTTCACCTTCACTAAAATCAGGCTCTGTGTCAAGGAGGCCTTCGAAACTAATCAATGGCTCCCCCGGATCCCTAAAGCGTTGGTCAAAATGCTCTTTCACTTGGGCCACGGCTCCTGTTTGGGAACCATACTTGTCAAGCAGTGGCCTTGTGGCAGCCAGAGGGGAAACGGTCTTGCGAGTCAACAAACGACGTGCGGTCCAATCACCACAAGCCGCACGAAAGAGGAGGTGTCGCCGCCATTCCAGTTTCTCTGTTCGTCTGGCGCGGTGAATGTTTAAGGAGAGCTGGCGGCGAAGCACCGGGTCAACACACAAGCTACGCTGCCGACAGAGATCACGGAGAGCCGGGGAGTCTTGATAATGGACAGGCCGTACACGCACAGAGCATTGCATTGCACAGTCAGTCAGGAACGCATGGGAATCAGGAATCGAACCACGATGGGCAGAATCCATGTATGCATAAACCTTTTGCTGGAGCAGGGAAGGGTTGCTGACTCGCATCTTGCAGGGCCGATCCAAGAACGCAAGGCGACGCTTTGCCGGACGACGGGAACGAGAAGGAGGCATAGGACAAGACAGGAGAAGCTCATGCATCAAGAAGGCATGATCAACCGATAAGGCTTGCTGAAGGTCACTGCGCACATCCACTACAGCCCATGGACAAGTGGCATGGTCACCAATGTGCCGACACAGGCTCACAACAACGGAGTTGCACACCACATGATCCAAGCGGCGATTCCGGCAAGTTGGCACGGCATCAGTCGAGAAGAAATCCAATCCTAAGGCACGGAGCTGCACGAGAACCGCATTGGTGCGGTACTACTCTCGTGGGAGAAATCCACATTGAAATCACCCATGACACAAATAGGAAAACCTTTCCGAGCAAACGGTGACAAGGAAGCATCCAAGGAGGAAAGGGCAGCCACAAGATCACCGAAGGGGCGGCCACTATGAGGTAGGTGCACGGAGACCACACAAAGCTTAGGACGAAACGGGGAGAGTTCAACAACAGTGCACAAATGCGAGTGGCCCACGCGACCAGAGCACCAATGCGACACCCAATCAGTATCAAAGGCCAAGCCGACAGCGCGAAAACAACCAGGTGGCTGAGCAGTTAAAAGAACGTACCCGTCAAGCTCGGAAGTGAGAACGACAGGGTCGGAAGAGGGGGAAGCATCCGACGAAGGACTTTGAGTACCCCCGACCTCTTGGAGAGCCAATGCATGCAAGTCCACCGAAAAATCACGCAAAGCGTCAAGTGCTGAAGCGGCGGTCTTGCCTTGAAGATTCCATGCACCAAGTTGCAACAAGCTGTTGTTCAGCTCATCACTGGGTGAGACAGGCTCGCCCTCAGACTGCGCGACCCCAAGCTGGTAACCAGGCGGGGCAAGTGAAACATGATTCGTGATCAGTCAAGCTGGGTCACGCCCAAAATGGGCGGCCCACTTTGCAACCAGCTGTCCTTTGTCAAGATCAAGGCCCTTGGCAAGGGCATCCATGTCAAGCCACACATTCACTCCGACCCTAGGGTCTCGAACAAGCCAACGAAGGTCCGCCGCAACACAAGGAGGTTTAGTTCCATGAGCACAATCCTCAGATAAGCCAGTGACGCGATAGGCTCCAACAAAGGCCTTCGCCGCTACCCAAGAAGCAATCTCAAGTGTCCCATGGTCAACACCCAGCTGTGTGCGCAAGAAGTTGTTGAGAACAGCCACTGCTTTTGACACGCGCCGTTGCTCTATAGGTTTGTCAGTCGTGATCCAAATTTTGCCATCCTCGGGCTGCCAATTTGCCGCCCTCAGTTTGTCAAGGATCTTGAGTTGTTGCTCACGGCGGAGGGGCACAGTCAAAGCGGCATCGAACACCAATTCCAGTTTTGCAAAGCCAGGTCGTTTGCCAAAGGTCTTGATCTGAGAGACCCGGCTGGACATGTCAACAGAAGCGATCAGTTGAGCCAACTCCCTCTCAACCCATGCTCTGGTAGACCCTTCCCGCCAGCCTCCGACGACAAGATCAAAACTGACATCCTCCCGCCCAACCCCAGCAGAAGGACCAACGGGAGAAGGCAGCCCAGCCGGGGGACTCGCCATGCTCTTTTGCAACTCGCGCAAGTCATGCTGCATCGAATCCAAGCGACTATTGTGACGCGCACCCATCTCTGCCAAACTGCCCACAGTATGCTCCACTTTTGCGAGACGATTACCCTGATCAGTCATCTTATCCACCAGAGCTTGCACTGAGGTTTGCACAGAATCCTGGATAGTGGACTGGATCAAAGACATCAATTGATTTGAGTCAAGGGAACTGGAGGAAGCAAGTTGAAAGGGAGCAGAAGCATGAGTTTTGGGACGTTTGGACGGGCTGTCGGAAACGGGGACGAGAGCACCAGGGAGCACATGCACATCATCATCATCATCATCATCCTCGTCAGGGATGCCAACACCAACAGCAGACGCAGGCAAAGGACGATCCATCCCCAGACGAAACAGGGTAGGCAACGCACACCACAAAGAAGACCCAAAGCAAAAAGTCCAAACCAAGAAGGCTAGAGCCCTTGACTTGAGCCGAATCACTGTAGCCATTTCCATTTTCAGTTGCTTGTCACGATTTACCATCGTTAAATCATAGTTACAGTGGTGGTGGGTCCTTTTCCACCAGTGTGATAGTAATGCGCACCCCATTGTGAAACTTGCCAAACAAATCATGATCAAGTTGTTTGTTTTTAGCCGGTTGCTAAAATATCTGTTACAAATGGTCAGCACTGTCACGGCCAAAGCAAATTACGATTGTTTAGTAATATGTAATCAATGAGATTGTATGGACACGGTCCCTGATTTTAGCAATGGTCATTATAATCCTTTCTATTTAATTTATAATGGCCAATCTGAGTGTGCAGTAGCTATGCTGGTCGTGATGGCTGATTTTTCAGTCAACATTTGCGCAACTCTTGTCATAGTTGTTTTATTTCTTATAGTCGTTTTAATCGTGGTTGTAAAATCATCGGCACATGTTGATTGGTCTGCTGTCTAAAAGTTCATTGTGGTTAGCGATATCAACTATAACCACTAACCGGTGTTGTCAATGATGAACAATCCATTTAATTGAAAAGGTCATCACCTGGTGGTTGTAATGGTGATAGTGGTCATCGTGGAAGGCCAGGAAAAACCGTCCCCACCGTGGATCTAGTTGCTGAACATAATGGCTGGTAACCATTGCAATAATTAAACATTGGTGAAACAAAATATAACCATCAACATTTACCAATATAACACACCATCATAATGCATATGGTCATGTAATAGCATCACCAGGATATAGCTGAATGGTGTTGTCATCAAACCCTGGATGACAATCTGCTTCAAAGCTGGTGATGATTGACCAGAGCTTGCGGGCAGGGCACGAGTTGTAGCCAGCACGGCACCATTCGCCTGAGCAACCAATGCCTCAGGTGCCAATGGTGCAGCAATGTGTGCGCACCATGGTTGATCACTGGTTGGGTCACGGTTGGTCAATGGTTCGGTCATGGTTGCAGCATGGTTGGTGTATGGTTGGTTCGTGCACGGTTGATCTTTTTTAATGATGATCAGCTACTGATGTTTGAACGATGGTTGAGTCGTGGTGGATGAATGATGGTGTGATGATGTGTGATGGTGGTTTAGTGACAGTTGGTGATAGCCAACACTGGCGGTGATTGAAGGATGATTGAAGGCTAGAGCTGGCTCATGAGGGTTAAAGTTGGGTGACACTGTTTCAACAAAACTGTAGTTTTTGTTGAACAGGGCGAATGAGGGTTCATAATTATTAACAAGTTATCACCTGACTTAGATAAGGGCTCATACTATATATCCAATAATGTTTCAACAAATTGTTGACAATATATTTTTGTTCATACATCCCAAGAAAAAATACTAACACACATTGATATGTGATCAATGATGCCTAGTGGCTGATGATGGATGCTGAGTGGCAATAGCAATGATCTCAGTCTACCCTAAGAGTAGCTGTGCTGAAGGGGATGCTGGCTGGGATTGAAATGTCAAACTTGGTTGGCAAGCTGTCCTTCGTTGTGAAGCCTGTTGTCAATACACTCATAAAAGTGAATCAAATTGTACCTCAAAAGAGTCATCCGTCTGTTTGGGGGAAGTGGCTTTGGACAGGCAAGCTTTCATGTAAACCTCGCCTTCGTCAGAAAATTCACCATTGGTCCCATTGGTCCTACCAGGGTGGCCAACCCCAGAGCTTTGGATCGAGAATCGAAATCAGCGCAATTACTCCCCGGCCATGTTTCCCTCATCGTTCTTAATTGTTATGCCCGATGCTTATCTTGGCCGGGCCCCGTTGTGAATCCTTCTTGTTGGCGACTGTTGGTTGCAAGGCATTTCTGTCATCCAGGTTGGGGGGACAGATCGCGACCATGACAGCCTCGCCATAAGGTCGGCTTAAATATAGCAACCACTACTGAGCATCACGAACCATGTCATTAATCATGTCATGGTCAACCAGTTTCAATCAGCTAATCAATTTTGCTTGTCAATCATCAAGCATGTCATTGTCCTTAATTAACAGCACAAAAATGTAGCCCTAATCTCTCGGCTCAAGCATGTCACACAACGGAAAAGAAAAAAAATGGCCTATATATACTTTCATGTTTGGACAATATTCCCCTCAACAAGAGTACCCTACAGTAGTTGGAGGGGTCCATCTTGAAGGTTGACTACCTGCCACCCAGCCATTTGCGACGCAAGGATTTCAGAGTGAACCAAGTGGCAGCTCGCCTTATCCTTGCTGCAAACCTTGGGGAAAAAACCAAAGCTCCACGCTCGCAGGCTCGCCAGGGATTGGAGTTCACCAAGAATGGTTCACTAGGTGAGCTGATTATAAGCAATAGGGCTTATCATTATGGTAAATATAGATAATAATGGGTTCATCATTTACCATCATCCACCAATAGTGGTCGATTTCAATCGGGGTCCTTGATGCTGAATATTGCTGAATCATAAGCTTTATCAACCATGGTTAAATAGACAGGTCAATACCCAATAGGTCGTGGTGAGTTTTCAGATCGTGTGCAAGTGCTGACCAGTTGGCAGCGGGTCAAAACCCTGTACCCCTGGTTCCTATCATTAACCATTGTTTCCCTTATCATTGTTGGTCATTATCCCCCATTACTGGTTGGTTAATATTGACCCATAGCCCGTTGAATTTGCAGGAATTGCCTGGAAGTTGAACCTGCAGGTGCCAAGCCCAAGGCCCGAGTCGGCTTCAATTTTGAGTGGAACTTTGGCTAAGAAAATGGTACAACGAAGCCCCGCGTCCTACGACAACCCCCTCCATATTGAAAATTGAAATCTATATGGTTTGGCATTGGGGAACATCGATTACAGAACAACAGCAAGCCAGGGAGCATAGATTACATAACAACTGCAGCCACCAAAAGAAGTTTATTCGTATCCCCATGAGCATCGCAGTTCAACCTGGGCGTTACTTCTGACCCAAAAGGGTTATGATGACAAGCAGCTGAAAGTTGATTATTGCCAAGTACATATGGGATGTAAGCCATGCAGTGTTTACCAGAACCCTACTCATCGCAAGTTGGAACGACCATCGGCTACACTTCTTGACCTTCCTGGGTGGTTCAACTAATAAACCTGGCGATTGCTATTCCAGTAGCATTCATGAATGTAATCTGGTTCGTGGTTTCACCCCCTATGAAACACATTGGTCAACCAGCCAACCATTTGGTACTATATATTTGGCACAATGTTTGAAAGCACCAACCAGTACTAGTTACCCTCTGCTAGATAAACTGGGCAAAACTCAACCATGTCCCATTCCGTATACTTGGTGGCTTATAGACCCCTTGCTAAAAAAATATTTTTAGTGGTTATATGGTAAATCAATCATATACCAAAAACACTAAAAACCAAAGTTATTGGGTATAAGCCATCCAGTATAACATGTGGTGATATCTGGTGAAAGCCAGTGCTTCCAAGGGGCAGGATCCTTGGAGGTTCCGGTGGGGTAGGCAGTTTGGCACTTGCGGAAGGGGTCCGCGGCGCTGATGACGCACTTGCTGGCGCACCAGGTGCCACCGCAGCCCATGCAGTTGTCCTTCTTGGAGCACTTGCCTCATCGAAGTGATGGGCATGGTAGTCTGATGCTGGTAATGTTGGTTTCTGATGATCGTATCTACCTGTGTTTTTTTCCATCGCCATCCCGGAGGTTCAGCTGGGCTGAAGGCGAGCAGGTGGCTCACTCAAACGATACTACCTGTTGGTTTCATGCCTATTTTCATTGCATACTAGGGGGGGTTACACTAATCAGAAACCAACATTAACCAGAACATCAAATGATACCCCAACATTGGCCCCTGATGCTTGCTATCCACAATCAGCACTCAACCACCATCAATTATCAATCATGGTGGTTAGTTACATCTGTCAATAGTATAGCTACAAATGATGTCAAACTGATTATTGACAGTTGATGATGGTTTAATGCTGGTAGTCCTTATATGTAATGGTGGTCGGTGACATACAGATTGCATAGATAGGTTGCTGATGGCCCATTGCCGGGGTGCTTCACGATAGTTTTCACGTGTTTTCACGTTGGTTAATGCTGCTTACCTTCATGACAGCTGGGATGGAAGGCTATCAGTTTGGTTTGGCAAGGACTGGGATATTCCAGTGGCTTTCCTCACTGCTACATGGTTGGCAAACATGACAATTAGGTGCGTGCATCAATGTCAACCTTTTTCACATGTATACGTGTCTATATGTGGGTGTAAGCCTGCTCAGACTAAATACTGCATGCCCATGTTCACAGATGCGCCTTTTTTTTGAAAGGCAGTCCGGAAGGCCCCATTTTTATCGTCGATTCAAATGGTGGACCATTCCTTGCTGTACCGGGCACTATGAACAGCCCAGTAACTCGTGCAGGGCGCGATGGACAGGGGATAGCCAGTTCCGCACCGATGGACATGGGATAGCAAGTTCCGCACAGGTCCTGAGCTGCCATGTAGCAACCAGGTGAGTGCGGTGGGAGTTGGTTATCTGATTGGTGGTGGTATGCCATCTCAAAAATATCAGTTAATCGGCCAACTATCCTTTTTCTCTTTAGTGGGAGGCTGCAGCTTGCCTCCGGTGGACAAGCGGCCTAATCAGCCAACTATGCCAGATGTGAGGAAAATGCAAAGATGTTGAAGAACGACAATCAAGTATAGTCTATTCCCCCAGCAATGGATCATCTCTGGAATTGACGGAATGGCTGATCGCGGAACCATTCCCTACTATCCTTGATCCATACTCCATACCTACCTACGAGTACCATTTGGTTAGAACCTTGCTGGTAGCTCCAAACCGCTCCCCGTTAGCATAGAGCGGGATACCCCTGGCTCCTGGCCTCGCTCCCTCCCAACTGCCAGCCAGCTGACTGGGAGAGTGAGTGCAGAAAACACATCTAGATGACTATGGAGTGTGATTATAGTGATCTCGCATGGTCATCGACAAACTAAGCAGCAAGCAGCTCGGCGCTTCTTAGTTTTCAGATTAGTGTATTCCTGATGCAAAAGCCTGAAAAACAATTGTGCCACCAGCAGGGTTTTCGATGAACAAATTGTTTCCAACTCCTGGTTCCTATGACAATCAAAGACATGAGCGACAATTCTCTGTATCTTGCTCTCTGCGCTCTCTCACTCTCTCTCTGCTGTCTCTCTCTCTCTCTCTCTCTCTCCCTCTCCCATCCATATCATCCAATCCGTTGGAGTGAGTACCTGCCTGCAGCCCATCACCAGGAAGAATTCTGCAGCTCGTGACAATTCTGAGAAGCCAATGGGCCTCCCAGCACTGGCCACCCCATGGCCACCCCGCGCCTTGGAGTCCTCGCCACTGTAGCAGCAACTTCCACCCTCCTCGGACCTGGGGGTAGCCCCATGAGGCGACCCTCGGGAAGACATGCGGGAACTGATTGACGCACCACGGTGCTATCTGGGACATGAATTGGAAGGAACCTAATCATAAAATCTCTCCCTGTGATTTTTCACCTGGGACTCCGGTGATCCAGGGCGAACTGTGTCATTTGAGATTTTTTGGGCCCAAAATCCATCTTGGGAACGTCTGATTTTGGAATACCCTGATAGAACCACCTCTTTCAATCAAACCACCAACATCAGCATCAATTATGCACAGCTGCGCTTCTTCCGTATTTAAGTGTATATATGTATGCATGTATATTGGTTGGAGGGTGTTGGAGGTATATCTGCAAACTTATGCATATTCTTCCGACACCACCTGGCTCACAGTCATCCGGGCATGGTCGTCAAACGATTGAGACGTCGTTACTATTTTGAGCAGCAACCACCAGTTCGAGCAAGCATCCCAGTCTGTAAAAAAACTGCTGGCATTTATTTCACTCAGCACAACAAACACATCTAGTTGGTGGTTGAACCACCCCTGTGAACAATATGCCTGACGACCAGCCATCCCTAAAACATTCAAGAAAAGCAAACATGCTTAAAAACGCAAACTAGTTAGCCAATACCATCCAATATCTCTAGGCGACTACTCAGTTGTGTTCTGTTTATGTGTGACCCATAATCCTGGAGGTGCGAGGCTTCCAAATCCCTTCCGCTCCAGCCAAAGCAGCTCGCGCTTATCCTGAAGAGCTGTCTCGTTGATCTTGCTGATGTCCTGCATAGTGGTTTCTCGACATAAGAAACCCCCAAAAAATCGGATATCAACCATTCATTATTTATTCATAGTGAGTAATGTATAAACCATTCGTGTTTGGGGCCCCCCAGTGCGAGAACCTAGCACATGGGCCAATTGCATTTTATATTTGTGTGCGCGCGTGCGCATGGAACTTGGTGTATTGTTCTGGAGCCTTGCCTACGGATATTATGTTTTTCATCATTGCTATTTTGGAGCGGGGGCGCATATCACCGGAACAAATAGATACATGTTTTCAAACCATCCCTGTGATTGGCAAGTGAGCCGTCCATCTTCAAATAAACATAACAAACTGTCAGCCATGGGTTGGGGTACTCCATCTCATCCCAGCAAATTCTTGTAACTTGCAAAGTCAAGTCAACAAGCAAAAGGTTGCTGCTAATTACAAAGCAAAGCTTCGCCTGGGTTCAGCTCCCGATTCCTTTCCTCAAACGATATACAATGTGGTGCACCCGCACCTATCGGTGCCCTGGTCGCCCACCCCTGGAGCCGCAAGGGCCCGTCATGCGTGAAATCTTCGTCTTCACCTGGGGCCCAGAGGTCGCCCAACATGACCAGCAGGGCAGGGTACGACCTAGGGTAACCCTTCTCAACTGGAAGCAAGTTAAACAAAAAAAATGTTTCAAAACAAACAGACCGAAATCCACAAAACTGCGGGGAATATTGGAACCGAAGCATGCAGAAACAGCGACAAATTTGCGCAAACCACAGCAATGCTACATATGACATATGCCATCCGATTGGCCTTAGCAATTGTTCATACCCATAGCCGTAAATGTGATTGGATCCCTGCGTCGACTTTGATTTTCCACATCTGGATCTGGATTGCCTCATGTTACCAACACAAACGACGGTTGGAATTGAAGGAAGGATGCGCCAAGATTGCTAAATGACTTATCAACCAAGATTGATTGGTCAGGTTATACGTCCAAGATTCAAATGGTAAACATGTGCCCCAAAGATCATCAACAACAACAACAACAACAATATCAACACCTCATGGGAGGAAGAACAACCGCAACAACGCAAATGGTTCATGGGGCTGGGTTCTTACCAGCCCCTACAGCTGATCACGCAACTAGCTTGTCATCGTTGCAGCTTTGCGCACCATGAAATTCATCGAACCTAATAACTGAATGTTACAAACAAATATGTTAAATTCAAAGTGACCTTGAGTTTTTAGAACGGAACCTGATTGATTGGTTTGTTTGGGTCCAGTTGATTGAGTTGAGACCGTTGAGACCCCCAATCTGCTTGGCACCATCAGTCTGCCGCAGCTGCAGGGTCGCCTTCGTCATCTTCGGTCTCAGCTTCCTCTGGCGCGGTGTCAGGTGTCACTTCAATGGGCTCAGCCAACTCATCCACCTGCAGCGTGCGGCCATGCATGGCATAAGCCATGGAACATTGAGCGATACCCAGAAACTCAGAAGATACAGCAATACTTTAGAAATCATATAAATTGAGTAAAATTGAGGTATGATGATCAATTGTGATCATGAATAGTCATGATAATTGGTCGGGGTATTTAGTTCCACTAAGGATAAACGGATGTAAACGGTGTGAAACCCGTCTTGGACCATTGGGAATCGTTTCGAACCAGCTTCATTGCCATCCCAAATGCCATCATTATGATTCATTATGTTTGACGCTCTTGGTCAATAATTACATGTCAACATAATGACTATGTTTCATATTTGAACTACTGCATCGAACTCACCAAGCAATACCAACCACAATTTTTGTTTGAATAATTTCTCAACCGCTAGTACCACTAATGGCGGCAGTATTTATCATTCTTCATCAACCACCACTAAGCATGATACTGATGAAGTACCATGAACTGATGATTTTTTGGGGCACCACGCCGCTGGCACCAGCCCAAGGTCGAATTGCTACTAAGCACGAGTATGGACCGACATTACCATTGTCATCAAACCCAACAGCGTAATTTGTCCCTGGTGCTCCAGGTCCCTTCTAAAACGGCGTTCGGACCCAAGAACCAGGTGGAGTCTCACGGGGTATTTGGAGCACTATACGCTAAAATGAGTATGAAACCATGTGGTTACATGACTCCTGTATAATTACTCCTGGTAGCTCCAAGCCGCTCCCCGTTTCAAGGGATATAGGGATAGTATGGGATACTCCTGGCTCCTTAGCCCGCTCCCTCCCAACCACCACATAGGCGCACCCTCCGCCCCCGCAGCAACAACGGCGCCCCGTCCGACCTGAGGAGACTCGGCCAAGGGAGCGGCATCATGGCGACGCACCTCTGCCTCGGCCTCCGCAACATGTTGATGGCGGGTTGGTGGTTGATCAATGGCGGCTGTGAAAATGGTCAATTCATGGCTAAGCACACGGTGAATGAATGGTATTTCACGCTGGTTAACTAGTGGTTGATGGTCACTATAGTGGTTAAACCATGGTAACCATTATGAATTCATGGTTGATTGATGGTGATGATGACCTATACTTTTCAATTAATTGGTTATCAATAACGACCACTTGTTGTTCAGAATGGTTGCTCGTGGTCGAGAGTGGTTGGTGGTGGATAGTGGTTGATAGTCATGTTTGATGATCGTGGCCGACGGTCAACAAACGGTTCAAAAACAACTATGACAATGACCAACTGCTTACGGTAAATTACATTATGCAACAACTAATGTAATGGTCAGTGTAGACGAATATACTGGCTCCCAATGCTCGCATAATAACGGGCAAAAAATGGTGAACAAATACATAATCTAATACTGCCTGAAGTTTGGTTTATCATTGTTCCCCTGAAGCCGGTACAAGTTCTGGCGGATGATTCAGCAATGGGAGCTTGTCATTCCCAGTTTGGACTCAAACAATCAGCCCAGTTCGTACATTGTCAGAAGGCAGCACTATGAACCATAATCAACCGCCGACCGGTCACCAGCCATTGCTCTTCTAGTGGTTGATGGCCACTACAGTGGTTGACTGGTTAATGGTTGAACCATGCCTACGAAAAACATTTGTCAACCAACCATTTGTTAATAACTGCATTTAGGAAAATAAAAAATGTCAATGAATCCACCAATCAGTAGTTGTTAAGTTGTTTGATCATTATTGTTGCTTATTATCCTTACTGTGAATCACTCATTTACCGTAGACAATCACCACTATGAATCACAAAAATCGTCCCAGTGGTTGATAGTCACTACTAAAATTACCACTGTTATTCACCACTTTGAAAAATTCACCACTAGTGGTTGCTTGTTCGTATCCAATATGCTGATTACCACTATGGTTCCTATGATTATCACCACTACTGATAGGTCCAACATGTGTAGGATATAGTGATGTTGATCCTATTACTTCCTATCGTAATCACCACCAATGGGATTGATCCTGTTGATGGTCACCACATTGGCTGCTTGTTCCTATCCTCGGAACACACGCATCGTTGGCGTCCGATGTCGCGGCATGTCCACCTGCATCCCACGTAGCTGGCGCAGTGACAAAGCGGCGCACTCCTGGACGCGGCACCCCGAACGCGTGGGTCCGGGCACGCAGGGCTTGACAGATGCGGTTGTGGCATGGCTGGGGTGTCTATGTTAAGTCCTGGGCTTCTCCGACGTTCAGAGGAGTTCACTGGAGTTCAATCGTCTCAGGTTCGTTTCGCCAGATTTCAGAGTAGGATTCGACCGGCTCGGACAAACGAAAGGATATGGGTGAAGTCTTGCCCAATTCTTTGCATGGGTGAACTGGGTGAACCTGAGAATCACGCCAAGTACAGACTATCTCGTCATACAGGAATCACAAGCACCGCACCCAAAGGAAAAAAATGAAAAACATAAATCAATTGCCGCTTCCCCAACTAGAGCGTCATCACGACTCAGACCGTTTAGAGCTGCCTTGGAAAAGTTTTGCAACCCCACCTCCGAAGTAACATCCCAGAATACAGTTTGTGGTGTTTGAAAGTGTTTGACTGCACCCCAACAGGCGCAACTACTATACCAATGACAGCTCATCAGCCTACGGCAACGAAGAGGTTTCAGGGCTGGGAAGGCCATGCTGTTTGCACGTGCGCTGTGCCTCAAGGGGTGGCCCCAAGGTCCCTGCTCCGCTGCCATGGTGCGCTGCCATGGCTCCTCCTGTCCGTCACAGGCGTCGTCCAACGGCACGGAGCCAAGCTCCGAAGCGGCAACGCAAACCTCCACAGCTGGGCGGCAGTTGGCGTAGTCAGGTGGCGTGTTATGACCGTCTTGCGGATTTTGATCAACGGAGGTGAAAAAATGATGAAACACGGAAGCCAAAAAGCCAGCAAGTGGGAAACGACACCACAATTGGCAAGTAGCATTGCAACTTGAACTGGTAAGTAGAATGATCCAACGGGTAACCTAGATCTTACCCACTTAATGATCATAGAGTTGATCATAGCGGATTCTTAGCCCTGGGTGATGGAGCCGCAGTTGGTAATGGGATTATTATTTAGCCGGTTGCGGCCATGTTTCAATTTAATCATTCTCTATGGTTCACCCCCTTCTGAAAAAGGGGGCAAAAACTTTTTCCAAGCGGATCGCCAAATTAGGGTCCGTCTATCCATCAATGTCTTCATCATTAATCATTGTTATTATTTCTATGCGGAAGCATTAGACGCACCTATATAAATAGACATATATGTACCTGGAGCCGGTTTGTCCTCTGTTTTGAGCAAAAGGCTTTGTTTTGTCATGTCCCCTGCGATAAGGTTCAAAATACGGCCTTTTCCCAAAAATACGTCCTTTTCGCATTTGTGGCCAAGTTTGAAATTTTCTTTTGGGTTAGTAATTTTGGCTTTCTCTTGGCCCCTGAATTAGAAAACAAATCTTCACCACGGAGAAGAACACATATTTCACGCTTATTTGTGATTTTACGTTTACGTTGATGTGTTTCTGTGCTCCATTGGCATCAATCCGCAAAACACATCTGCATTTTTGAAAGAAATTGAATGGATGTGAAACGCGCATGACACCACACATTTTTTCTTGCGTTTTTTCAATTACAGGAAGTGTTTTGACCGAAATACCACCATGGATCACCATGAACACATTGTGCGCAAAATGATCAGGTGGAACTTGCACGCGTGACCTCATAGGCTACTTTGTTTCGCTATTTGCATTTGTCCTCCAACAAATGGTGGCGAGCCCCCATCATATGTCTTCAAAAAAAACAGTCTGTTTTTCCAAACGGTTCCCTCACATGCTGAGGATTCGAAACCAGTGGAAAAACGCCTACACAAATCACTTGGGATCCCGTGGGTCTGCAAATGCAAGTTGATGAAAGGCAGCTGATTACCAAACAAGAATTCAGTTTCTGCACAGGTACAAACAACATACATTTGAAACAATGGAGACATTTTACGCAAGCAAACTAAACCCTAAGTACATCCGCTTCTAGCATTGCACTGAAAAATCTAAACAAATGGAAACAAATGTTTGACGGCATTTGCATCGTTTATCACAGAATAGATCAGGCATACATTTTGTTTGAGAAACTTGTTCACCCCTGCAATGGCCAAAAACCATTTGATATGGGTAATACCGGTCCCTAGAAACCTAAACGCAACCGTTGACAATTTGCTGTTTTTGTTATTAAGTGATTACCAAGGAGCAGGAGTATTTATTGAGTTCATATTCCGTCATCGAATGTACGTTTTGCAAACCGCCTGGCAATGGTAAAAAAAATGCCAGCACTGGACATTGCCGGACCAGCTTGACCGATGAAATACAGATAGAATGTGCATGACTACCTTCGTAAAAATGCGCCTGCATTTGCCAAGAATCAAATCATACCCAGGTTATATGAACCCTCTGTGTGAAGGCCGAAACCTGAACAAAAAATCTCAAAAATCCTGGAAAATCACATTTTCAAAATGCTGCCAAAGTACGGAAAAAATACGTATTTTCGTACGCATTTACGCCCTTTTACGCATAAAATACGCCCTTTGTACGGGTCAGGCCTTGAACGCCTAGGAATACGTATTAAGTACGTAAAAAATACGTAAAAAGTACGTATTCCCAAAATTCCGGAAAATATCTAAAATATGGTAGAATGTTCATAAAATGCTTGTATAAGCGGTGATGATGCTGTTTGGTTTTCCAAACCTGATGCCAATTTTGTTCAGCATGCAAGAAATAAAAAGTGGTCTACATGGACGAGCAAAATCAGCAGCTTACTGAATTAGGACTTGCCGATCCCAAAAGAAAGTTGTTTAGACAACAGAAGGTTTATAAATTTGTGGGTCAGAGATGCATGGAAGGCTATCATCCACCCATTATCAGAGTAGTGAAGAGTGAGCTCAGGTTTTATATAGACATTATCTTTGAATTGTAAGGTAAACAAACGATAGTTCCATCAACTATTGCAAAGAAAAAACAGATAGAATGATTTTAGCTTAAATATAGCCGCAGCTGTAGTGGTGTATAGTGTTCTGTTTGAACAACAGAAGCAAAATGGTTATCGATTGTCCACATGTGTTTGATGTCCATTGTTTTGGCAAAATTTGAAGGGAGAAATCGGTGGCGGAAAACAAAGACACACTTTAACCCACACTGTCATGGTTTGTGTCTTTGTATGGATTTGTTTCTTGATACCTTGGAATACTGCCACAATGACAAAACCAGGTTTGGTACCTAAATACAGGCTTTGTATCAGTCTTGCAAAGGAACATCATCCAACATATTGGGACTCCCTTTCTACATAACATTTAGTCTTTGGCATGTGTTTGTTTCGTTCAAAACCGTTCTCCGAAAAACTAGTGCCATGCACGCTTGTTATTGTACTGTATTTGGTTGGACTATGAGCTATGAACATCCGACCCACCAAAACTGCTAGAAACAATGCCAAACGTCCATCAGCCACCATTGGAGGATTGTCTTCCATCACTGCAACATCAAACAATTGCCCTTTTGGGTGGGTCTTTGTTTGCCAATGGCCGCCAAAAATAGAGCACTCAAAGAATGAAGACGTCCATGTCAACATCATCGGCAACGCAACTTTGGTGTCAAGTGTTTATGATATATCAGAAGCGGGGGCATTTTTCCCGACAAACGCCCTTCAAAAGGCCTTTGCAAGGATTCATCAACAAATACGTCGTTCAACAGCAAAGTCAAAACCATTCATTTCTGTGAAAAAGAATCTACCTCTACCACATATAATCAAAAATACGGCCTTTTGCAAAATACGGCCTTTTCCTCAAAAGGCAGTCTTTTAGACTCAAGGACGTATTTTGAAAAAGGCATCTAAAAAGAGAAGACATTTAGGTTCCAGGTAAATAATATCATGGTTGTCCACCAGTATCTCCTTAGATCTTCCCTTACCACCTTACCCATCGTCTACCTCTTTCCCGCACTGTGTACCAATCCTGACTGACATCCAGGTACGCCCCCGTGGCGCCAAACTGTCGCCACACCCCGGAGATCTCCAGATCGTAGCCCAGATACCACGATGCTCAGAAATCGCAGCATGGTAGCGAGTTAATGAAAGCGCTGTTGTCAACAGGGGATCAGCCAGAGGCTTGAGCAAGAACTGAAGCAGAACAGCAGCTGCTTGGTGTTGGCTGTGTTGAGGGCTTGCGTGTAGCGTTACAACCCGGCTCACTCCCAATGAAAATGCATGTACGCAGTGGTACTCCCAAGTGATAAGTTGGGCAATAAGCTATTAACCGTAGTTCTATCTACCATAAACACTAGTTACTCTAGTTATAAACCAACTTAGCTGAGTATGGGTACCAGTCTGGAGTTGAAATAAATGGTATATATCAAAACATCGATGTAAACCACACATATCAAAACATGAATAAATGCGTGAATATAGATTTAAATATGAATCAATAAATATATTTATTATAATCATCCTGGAGTAGATAGAATACCCTAGCCCCTTATCCCCCAGGTTCATGAGATCATCCCCGATTGGGGGAATTCATCTTCCATCTGCCATGCCCCTACTGAGTCCTGGGCTCATTTCTGCGCCTCCTCCGTTAAGCTCTGCAGCATACGACTCACAGCCTGTGGTGCCAGTTGTGTTGTTTGAGGCTGGTGGGGTGGCCATCCATGCAGCGGCATCAAGAGACAAGCGCCCTTAGACTCCCCAAAAGATGGAGCACATGTATTTATATTGTCCTCATTGACAAAAATGCCGCTGGAATTGCGGGCTTAATGCTACACTCTCTCTCTCGCTCTCTCTTCATCGCCATCCCGAAGGTCCAGCTATGCTGAGGGCGAGCTGTTGAATGCTACTGTAAACCCTTGTATCTTCGGAAGGACAGGCCAAAGACCCAATGCGTGGAGGCCACTGGCCTGGAACATGGGCTGAAACGGGGGACCCCATTGACACGGAGCAGCCTTATATTTTTGCAACGGCCAATGTATGGCTTTCCAGAGAAAACGCAATGTAATGGCCTAGTGCCTTTTAGTGGAAAACAGCATTTCTCTCTTTTGTTGCATCTATAACTTAGCTCAGCCGTCTTCATTTTGGTGGGCAAACATCTCAGCACCACCTCGAGTTGTCTATAGGACCCCTTTCTAACTATGAATCAGGCAATCTCTTTCTACTGGGACAGTCCGACAGTCTTTGAGTCAATCATTTTCTCTGCATAGCCACTTCGGCCACACCCAGTGCCTCGCTGGATACATCCTCCACGAGTGCTGCCTCAAGTCCGGACATGTGGTGTTGTTACTTTCGGCGCATTACTTGCTGCTCAGACTTGGCTAGAAATGATACAGGTCGATACTGTCAATACCCGTGCGGGTGTGCAAAAGGAAAGCACGTGAAATACTGGTTCCGGCAAAACAGCGTCTGGCGCCTTTAAACCTATATATAATCTAATGAAATCTCAAACTAAAGGATGACGATGCAAAAAAATGCTGTAGAATATGGGTTGATTACATACGAATTATCCAAACCAAACCAACCAAATTCTATTACAGTGGAACGCAAAAGACTGGTTGGTGGTGTGAACCCCTCTGAAGAATATTTAGTCAAGGAGGGAAATGGCAAAACAATCAGCCAAAAGAACATGTCTGGTTGGTGTTTTCAACCCCTATGAAACATTTTAGTCAACCAACCAGTTGTTACTATATAGATAACAAGGAAAATAACAAATGGTTTCAAACCACCAACCCAATTTCTTGGGGACAATCCCATGGCTGTGCCTGCACTTTGCTGCTGCGGCTGGTGCCCTCAAAGCGCTTGATACGAACCTGGCGACACGTGCCATGCCATAGCAGTAAACCACTGGTTTCGGTCACCTTGGTACCCCCAAACATAGCGGCTGGTAGCCCCGGCCACATCCCAACCGTATATCATGGGAACAATCTTTAGTGCAATGAACTTGGGACGTTAGCCATGTTTTTAGGTGCTTGCCTCTCGAACTGACGAAATCACAGTCAGTTCGTAGGAACCGCAACCAACCAAGGATCACTCACATTGAATCCTGGTTGGTCAAGATTGCTGTAGCTAGGTGCGCCAGCACGCAGGCCCAGGTTTATCTATCAACAACTGAGCAATGTCCAGCCATACTAATTGGTAGTGCTACCGACTGGTCAGATTAGCTCAGTTCCCATATGCATTGTAATCTTACCAGCAGCTCAGGATTAGTGCTGCACATTTGTAGGTCCTCAAAGTACCAAACAATCTTCAGTTTTTTCTTAACAAACAATCGTTTTCCTGTGTTCCTGAAAACCCCCAGCAATTAATCATGAAGCAACCGCTACCAAACCAGCTATGGGAACGCGCTTGGTTGGTTACTGGTTCCTATGGCGGCCATCAACACCTGATCCCCACGGGGCTTTGGCGGCTCTTGGGATCCCTGCAGATCTGTCAGCATGTACTTCCAAGTTCGAAGTTCTGTTCAGATATGCTCACATCAACAGCACAAATAACTACGCATGTAAATCATTGCCAACCAGTCCACCCGTCCAAATGTTGGCGGTTGATCTCCAGCTATCTCCAGCTCACCAACTAAACGAGCCTGAGGGGTCAGGGTCTTGGATGCCTCAGCTGAAGCTGGAACAGCGATGACGGCCGCATGTGGTGGCAACAAGGCTTAGATGTTGAAACCTGCTCAAATCAAGTTGTAGCTTTTGAGTGACATCATTTGGGAGCAAATGACCAATGCGTGATCCCTATCTATCGGGTGTTTTCTTCGAATTCCATGCCTGCAGGGGTAGGTCTTCTTCTGTCAATGTGAAGAATCTCCAGCCCCTTGGCAACACAGTACCCAAAGTAGGCAAGCAAGCAAGCAAGCAAGCAAGCAAGCAAGCAAGCAAGCAAGCAAGCATCCTCCGACTATTCAAAAAGTTGACTACAGTAAGAAAACAAACTCCCACTGCTGATCGTGCCCAACCCAAAGTCAAACTGCTGATGATCAAAGTATATCAAAGTCACACGGGCAATGAACAAATTCCATCAAATTCCTGCTCATGATGGGTTTCTCCATCCCAACTCCTGCTGGACATCTTCCAGCGGTGGCAACTTTTCTGCATGCGCATCCGCTGGATCCAAGTTCTGTAGGCTCAGTGGGTCGGATCCGAAGCCACTGGTGGGACATGGCTCCGCTCACATGGCCAGGTTGAGCAGCGTGGCCTGAAACGCCAAGCGCAGCTACCCCTGGGACCAGCATCGGAAACAACTATTGCAACCTCTGCCAGGCCCTTGAAAGGTTGTATGGTGCCATAGTAATGCACATTTTAAACACAAGCATACTGTAATTGATGTCTTCCTTGAAGAGAAAGATATGAAAAATCCGAGGTTCCATCGTGTTGCCAGGATTTCAACCAGTGAATTTGAGCGGACTCTGGAGCTCAAGTCTGCTACCCAACTGAGTTCAATTGCGTGAGCCGTAGCTACTGTAGCGATTCCATGTGATTATTTGCCTGTTCAAATGCTACCAAATGATAATACAGATTAATACAATATAATCATGTACCTGTATAATCCATTAAATTCACCGGCTCCTAACAGTCGGCTGGCGTTGGAGGCCCTCCACCCCCGGCCATCTCCTAGCCATGACCAGCTACTGGGCACCTTGGTTTCGATCACCCAGCCACTACCTGGGGTGTCCAGTCCAGCTGCTACTCAGCCAAGGCTCAGTAGCAAGGAGCAGGAA
>VSDK01001162.1:194802-229802 GCA_009767595.1 Symbiodinium kawagutii
AGGAATGCCATGAAGTCCCAAGTCTTAGCCTCAGTAGCCACTTTGAACAAATGTTAAGCAAAAGAAATCAAGACAGATACATCTATATAACTATATATATGCATCTATATATAGCATTCAATGGCTTTTGACATGAGGAATCAAGAAAACATGCGGATAACTAGCAATAGCCATTTTTTACATAGTATGCTGGTTGAGGGGTAACGACGAATGGTAAATAGGGGGACGCAGTAACCGTACTCCAAAGTACCAAGTCATTGGTACTTCTACTGGGATTTCTCATCCTCCATGATGAGCAATGATTGTGATTTCCCAGAAGCAAGTCAGTAGAACCTGTATGAACCGCTGATCCACCCAGCCTTTTGAAAACTGCTTGAGCACCCTCTGCAGCATTTTGATCCGGCAACATAAGTATTGCTTCATTCGGCTTCAGGACGAAGAGACTTCACTCGCTTCTTAAGAATCTTGGAGCTTCACCAAGCCAATGATGCAGGACTCCATCTCGACACTCCCACAACCAGCAACCCAAACCAATCGGTATGAATGAGTTCAGGGACTTGTGCGACCACACCAAAATGGGGCGAAAAAACATGACATGTGACATGTTTGTCGGTAATGCACAAGCACCTCTACCCAGCCACACGTCTTTTGGGGCTGGGCTTGCTGGTGTAGCTCTACAAGGTTGGGCCCTTCTCGCTTGCACAAAGCACTCAGACTAATCATTTGAACATTCAATCAGCTCTGTTGTGATTCAACATGACAAGGCCATCAACCACTAACATCAAGACTGTTGAAATTGAAAATTACCAACCTTAATCCACTTAATAATCAACGACTAATATCTCCTCATGAACCTGTGTAGCTATCCTATGAGCGACTTGGTGACTGGCGGCCCAATGTGGTCCCTGTCGCAGCCACGCGACGCCATTCCTCGTGGCCCAGGATGGGCTTGGGAAGACCATGAGGTCCATCTCGGATCCTTGGCAACGAAGTTTGCTACAATTCTTACTGAAGGATCTGAGGGATTGAGGCTTGCTAATGACTAGTATATACATCAGCCCACTGGTGGGAGTACCCTCCTAGCTGGCAGATTTGCCAATATACTTCCGTCTCAAAACTCTTGTGGCTTGGGATGGGTACCCACGCTTTCTGGATGGCATCTGTACAGTTGGACCGTGCAATTGGGCTCTCGGCTACCTGCTGGCACGTCTTCCCCAGCAAACCTTTGTCCAATTCCCTTCAACCATTTGGCTACCAACACTCCGGGCAGGTCCAAATCGCACCCCCGTCAAAGGGAAGATATTTCCCGATACCATTTGCTCCAAATCGCTCCCTGTTGCCGTGGTGAATGTCTGGCTCAGGACCGACGTCACAACCGAGCATCCTTTGCCAGCGAGACCTGCGCCAGTACGAAGCACCAAGTAGCCTTGGTCGCAGGCCCCGGAGTGTCGTCCGGAAGCTCTTCCCAAAGGAGGCAGTGCAACCCAGGAAGGTTCAGCAAAGCCATCTGCTTCCAACTGCTCATGGATTTACCGAAATGTACAGCTGGATGAGCAAACAAATATAAATGCAGTATGTATGCATGTATGATATTGTATGATCACGTATGTTTCTGATTGTTTCTGCATGCGCACAAAAATATTCTGCATTTGAATAGCTACAAACATGTTCAAACGCCAAAGCAAAAGCCACAGGCGCTCAAGTCAAAGACCGGTCGACAAAGATTCACGAAATAAGTTACGGCAGTTGCCATATCTCACCAGGCAGTTTCTCAAAATGTTAAGCACCTTGGCCTTGGGATGGCAACCATTTATACAAATATAAAAACAAAAAATGCATATAAGATCCCATAAGTATGCAAGTACACTTAATATCCTTATCTGCTATAATTTGTTGAATTCTCGGTTGCCAAAGTCATGAAACAATATGAAACAATCATCACTTAATGATCATGAATCAAGCATCACTATTGAGTTCGCCAGCATCAAGGGGACCACCAGCTGCTAGGTGCAAAACCGTTACGGTTCAGCCAAGCGTCTCTCACCCTGCTGAGCTCGCAAAGGGCTCCGGATCTTGGAATTCGCGGAGCCGTCACTCAGAACCACCTGAGCCAAGCAGGAGCCTACCAATGAGCCTGTGGAGAACAAAAGCATCACAGGTGTCCAAGCATGTTGGAAGAATCCGAAGAAAATACTTATTGGGATGTTTTGGGATGTCATTGCTTTTGTGGGTTGAACATGTGGGAAAACTGCAAGAAGTTGGAAGATAAGAAAACATTGGAAAAAGTACCTTAGCTGGGTGGTCATGAGAAAAGAAAACGGTGCAAATTGCAAAGCTATTCCGGAAAGCTCGCTTCATCTGTGAAAGCATGCTCGGACAACAAACTGTCCAGCTCTATTGAAGTCAAATCATTGGAGATTCTGCTGGTGGCTTATTAAGAGTTGGACCGCCATCGATGCTACAAGCTCTAACAATGGGAACTCTCACCACCAGGACAAGAGCCTACTTGAATTTCTCACCAACGCTTCAATATGGTTTCAGGGCAAGGGGATAGCAATTGATAACCTTGCAAATATCTTCGTTATTGTGCTCATGATGCATTCACGTATCGACGTGTTTGCCGGTTTTCATATGATCGCACATGCGTCCATAGTCATGGCATGTCATGGCAAAAGTCCGACCCACAAGAGTCACAGGATCCATGACATATGCGTTGCCCTGCCTGGTAGTTGCCATCGGCCACACCGAAAGCAGTGCCAAAGGGCATTACACGGTAGGAGTGCTGACCTCACTCATCACATGCAGCATATATGATGGTGTGGATAGTCATGGCGGTGCGACCGCGTTCAACCAGGAAGCTGTACCCATTGATGGGCGGGGGTCGAAGTTTTCATTAACGAAACTCAACCCATATCATCACTACCATTGGGTGGCTCCTGCTAGCTCTTGTCTAAGAACGGTACCCGGGTGAAACTGACTCCATCGCTCCGCCAGTTAAAAGGATATGATATAGTATGTATAGCATTGTATACCCCTGGATACTCCCAGCCACCAACCAGAATGGACCTTGCATATGTTCCAGCCCCAGAGTCTGCGGCCCCCCCAAATAAAGTGACCACCTGGCACCGCACCTTCAGCCACTTCGTCTCCTGCTTCACAACGGCCACGGGGCTGCAGAAAACAACTTGGGCATGACCACAAAACCCATCCAAATTGGATGTTGAAATTGGGATCCATGGCCGATGGAATTGAAATACTCAACATGGCTCATGAATGAATGAAGAGCTGGTGTCTGAAGGATACCTGCCCCAAAGCCACTAAAACGCTGGGCCAGTCATTCTCATACTCAAGGGGCCAGCACAAACAAAGACCCCCTTCTACAACCTGGACCTGAAGACAAACTATAAATAGCCCAGTGATCAGAACCAGCCAAGCAGCCATGGGAACCATGAGTTGAAACTCATAACTGACCACCGCCGCTTCCCCCAGCCTGAGGCGTTCACCAAGAGTAAGGCAGCTTTGGCTTTGCCGACGTAGGTGTCCATTACGGCCACCCGGGCGTTCCTGTCGTGGCGCATGGTCTGGAAGTGCCAGGTCAAGGGATGGTCGTTCCGATGTCTTGGAGCTATCTCCGACTATGGCCCAGGTTGACGGATTGCCCAGGCAACCGGGAGGGTACCCTCTAGCTAGTGGCATTCCACCGAAAATCGTCGTGAACCTGTGCGTTTCCTGCCAAAAATCACCTTCTAGCCATGCCTGCCATGATTCCCGGCCTTGCCGTTGCAAAGAGATGAGATTGGAAGGCGACGGCATCGGTTCCTCGACACAAGTGTAGCCCCAAGCTACAAACAGAAGTGATGCCCCATAGTCATCAACAACTATGTTCAAAGGAAACATTTTCGCGAGGCTAATGGTAAAACTAGGTGTTGTTTGTTATATTTCATGTAGCTCCACACTAATTAGTGCCATCTAGTGCCTCTTGATTTTGGTGTCATGGGCCACTTTCCATGTGATTGAATCACTGGTTTCGCCCCCTGGAGAGGGCAGCTGCACACTGAAATTGAATGAAATTGACACAAAAAATGCAAGGCTTGGGGCCTGAGCTAGCCGGACACCCAGCCCACATCCCGTCCGCCCCAGACAATAACCCCCTCTAAATTGAAGGGCAAGTAAGGCCTACCGGCAGGAATTTGACCAATGGGTTCAGGTTGTGGCAGCCCAGGCAATCTGCTTACAACAGTACCCATTGGTATGCAGGTGGAACAGCTTCCCGTCCCAACACATGCTGGTAGCAAAGATCACTGGAATCACTTGACTATCAACAATGGTTGTTCAAACTCAAAAATCTAAAAATCAAACCATTCCATTGCTGGAGATAATAGTGACTACAATAACAACTGGATATGATTACTATTATTCGCTAGTTAGCAACTAATAACAGCAACAAACACAATTTCCAAGCATGATAATTATAGCCAATGACTGAATGACTGAAAGGAATACCCATCTTGGGTGTGACATTCCAGTCACAAGGAAGTTTCTACAAACATCAGCAGAACTTTCATGAGGATTAAAACGGAGAGTGGTTATGCATCACTACCCGAAAAACATGGCAGCAGCAACGGCAACCATAAGGAGGATAAAAAAGAAGAACAGCAGCCACTGGTTGGTGGCTTCACCTCCTATGACGAACATGCTTAAAGCCACCAACCAGGCAACAACAGCACCGAGAAATGGACAACTTATGTTTCCAATCCAGCTGAGTAGCTTTCATCTTGACGTTGCACCTCAAGAAGGGCAAAAGTGACTACCCCTTGGCTGATATTAGGGATCTGGGTGAAGCAGCACTGTTGTTTCTGATGCCCAAACCGTCCTAAAATGATTACTTGAACCGTCTTGTGCCAACCTTGTATTAGCATCACAAACATGTAATCATCAAATAGAATCGCAAGGTTTTTACAAGACATAAAATACATTACATGAGGCCTTTATTTTCCATGGTTTTGGCCGATGTTCACTCCAATACATCTATTGAGGCCAGGTGTTGCAGCAGTCTCTCTCATGCACACCCTCAGGCCCACGGCAATGAGGAATGAGGATGAAAAGTGCTCATTAAGCCTCTGCCTTAAACCATTTGATCCGAAATGATCAACTCAAGTTTCTTGGAGGTTAACATTTGGCCAAGAGCTCTGCGGAAGCCAAGAAACCACGATGTAGAGCATAGCATCGAACCTCTCAGGGCAGCTCATGCTGATGGATGCTGGATGTCGCTGGTATTTACATGGGGGTACCCCCAATCATCGTCCACTTTATTCACCATTTATCGTGATAAATTCCATCCATAACTTTGGGATTCCCCTACTAATCGCTTCCTGCTATTACTAAACCCCCCCCTAATACAAAAAACCACCTTGGGGGTGCACTTCTGGTTTTTTTGGGTTCTGGCCAATTGTACTTTTAATTGTAGCAATTGAAAAGTAAAAGGGAAACCCCATTCCCCAAGCAACCATTCCCCCCCTATTATTAAAAACCTTTGGCTTGGGGGATGTTTAAAATTAGGGTCCTAAACACCCAAGTGGTTTTTATCCTTAGGGTCCTAAATTTAATATTAGGGTCCCCTTCGCGCAATTGGTTTTTGCAATTTTTGAATAGGTTTTAATAAAAAATAACAAAGCAAACATTAAACGCCAAAATGGTTTTTATCATTAGGGTCATAAATTTAATATTAGGGTCCCCTTCGCGCAATTGATTTTTGCAATTGTTGAAAAAAATTAATAAAGAATTTAATAAAACAAACATTAAACGCCAAAATGGTTTTTATCACTAGGGTCCTAAATTTAATATTAGGGTCCCCTTCGTGCAATTGGTTGTTGCAATTTTTGAATAGGTTTTAATAGAGAATTTAAAAAGGCAAATATTAACGCTCAAATGGTTTTTATCATTAGGGTCCTACATTTAATATTAGGGTCCCCTTCGTGCAGGTGGCTTTTGCAATTTTTGAATAGGTTTTAATAAAGAATTTCAAAAAGCAAATATTCAACGCTCAAAATGGTTTTTATCATTAGGGTCCTAAATTTAATATTAGGGTCCCCTTCGTGCAGTTGGCTTTTGCAATTTTTGAATAGGTTTTAATAAAGAATTTAAAAAAGCAAATATTCAACGCTCAAAATGTTTTTTATCATTAGGGTCCTAAATTTAATATTAGGGTTCCCTAATATTAAATCCCCCCCTAATATAAAAAAACCCTGGGGGCGCTTAGTATTTGGGGAGCGGGGGGGGGGGGGGGGTTAGTAATAGGGGGAAAAGATTATTAACTATTACTAACCATAGTTAAGCACAGAAAATCCCAAAATTCCCAGTGAAAACCCCACCCCAAAATTGTGACAGGTCATCAACCATCCTCCAGCGTTGGTACCTGTTCTCACCGCACCTTGGCAGCGAATCCACCGTGAAGCTGCTCATGGGCAACTGATCCGCCAAGAAGGTCAAGCGATCGCCCACCGACAGCGGCTCTGCCAGGGGAATCTCTTGGCACTCCTGGGAACGACAATGGGAAGGAATGGCTGGGAAGCACGGCGCCGGGCACTGGGCTGTCACTGGCCCAGCTGATCATATGAAACAGTTGCGCTGAGACAACTGGCGAGGTTAAGTTAGCTCATGAATGTGCACCTGCCAACGTGCATCCATGCGATTCCATGTGCATCCTCAGCTCCCAGGGTCTCCCGCCTTGTAAGCCAGGGCGGACCCATTCCCAGTGAGGTTCTTGCCGCCCTTCTCGACGCGGAAGACCTGCCCGGCGCCCTGCCGTGCCCATCCTGTCATCGGCCTAGTGATGAGTTGCAGCTGCCCTGTCCATGGCCTCATCACACCATGACTTGCTGAGTCCCTCCCAAACTTCAACCCATGAAGTCAGGGAGCAAACCTTCGCGACTAAAGGCTGCACATCGTCTCCCAAACTCACATAGGTACCTAGTAATGCGGGATGAATGGTCAAGCAGGCTCATAAGAGTGCATGATAATCAATCATCATAGCTTGATCATCCACTCCTATCTTGATAATCAATCATCCACTTGGCTGATCATCCATGCTAGCCATCAAGCATCTTGGAATTTGGAACTCATAGATCTGAGTACACGCACCCTTCAACACATGAGCTGCCGCCAGGTCTACCTACCAACCACCCATCAACTAGCCATGCCACGGGTTCCACCGGGCGCCTCGGGTCCTGGATAGGCGTTGCACAGGCGCAAGCGGTGCTGAGGCTCAACGGGCTTCAGGAAGCTGCCGTAGTGCTGTCTGACCTGAGGTGACACATCCTATGGAACACCTGCAAGGTACCAACAAGCCACAAATTCACGTGGATGTTTTGTCATAGCGATATGTAGTTGGGGTTATTCTGGTTTGCAGTTTTGGAGGCTCAAATGAATATTATGTGAGTAACAAATGTGCATGCACAAAACAAACACGGCTATTGGTTTATATATATATATAACAAAATGTAACAATATGTATATATACCTACACTGCCTTCACACATGAAGGATGAAAACAAACATCACCGATGATTGAACAAACACTGCGGACATCCCACCTTGGAAACGTGTTTCTAACGAGCTACGAAAAACGCTATATAAATAGGACCCACAATGATTTATTAGAAAATGCACATAGGTATATAGTGATCAGTGATTATTGCTATGTGGCTTTTGGGTGTCTCATTTGTGTTCTTTGACACGATCTCACCACCCTTGGTTCAAGTTGGCAACTTTTGATATGCATTCTTGACCTTGCCCCTGATATTTCCTGATCATCCCAAATCTTGGAAAGCAATGCTGCTGCTTAGCTTGGCTCAAGTGCATGGCATTCTACACCATGCTGCTTACACAACCCAACAAATGCAGCATGACATGCTGTGGAACCACGTGACATGGCTTGCCTTGTGACCTTCGAGGCTTCACCCAAGGCACCTCGAACTGAGTAGCACCCACGGCCGCAAGCAAAGTGGAGCTGATGAGTGCCAGCATCGTGCCTCGTAGGAAGCATGAAAAATCAAGCCATCACGACTGGTGGCGGTACAACTGGATATGCAGCTTGGGTTATCAACTTGACATAGTCATGGTAGCTGGATGAACCCCCGTAACCATGTTGAATGTCACAATCATCCAGAACAACGGCTCCAAAACATCGGCGGCCACCTTTTCCAGCCACACAACGCAACCCGGCAACCCTGGTAACCACCGCATGCCTCATGACACAATTTCTTGCCATCTTCCGCTGCATGCTGTCATGCACAATGCTGCTTCAATGCTGGCATCACCATATCAACATAAATCACCACTGATTTTGCCATTCATAAGCCCCCAATCTATGGCACAAGCATTGGTGATTTATGGATCCCGAATGGACCCCATGGTTCTCCAAAGGCTCCCCAGCTGCCATTGTTCAGCTATCATGACCACCCAGCTCCAGCAACGCCTGGTCGCTTCGTTGGGGGTTGCGGCGCCACAAGCTCGAGCAAAATGGCGGCTGAACAACGAAGTCTGATACCCCCGCTGGCAACCACTGGGGGCACTGTCAACCCACAGGTGGTGTCAATTGATCTGTGCAAATTTTGTTGATGACAGGATATGTGTTTACGCTCATATGATGCTGATGTACCAAGTTGATCAGCGTCCAAGGGTAGCAGTGTCCAAAACTGTCCAGATATAGTCAGTTGAATCGGCAGAAAGGAGTACTTGTGTGTGCGTGTGCTCGTATGAAACTTCATCTTTGGATTTCTTGTTTCCTAATTCGTTCTGTGTCCGGAAATCGAGGACAAAGATGACAAAGGCTGAATGACAGAAAAAAATAGACTTGGACAATTCATGACAATTCTATACCTTTGTTGCTTGAAGTTGTTGGAAATTCATCCCAAAGAAGGGAACTGGAACTCGTCACTGCACCGGGATTGGAGTCGGACCCAGAAACCGAAGAGAAAGACCGTCAGAAGTGCATCTTCCAAGTCATCCTGCGAGAGGCCTGGAAGCTCCCCCGGGCTATTAAGGGACCTGGGAGGTTGACCCATGGGATCCCATGGGATCTTCTCGAACCACCGGGATGGAGCTAACTGTTTGCAAATAGTGCTGGTCCACTAGCAATGTCAGTGACTATCTTTCACAGCTGAACATCTTGGAATGTGCATCCATCCATGTTTGGGTCGGATGTCAGCTGATCATGCCTGAAGTGTCACCAGCACTGGAGTGCTCACGAAATTTTCCCCAATAGTTTCCCGACTCGGGACCGTGGTGCGGAGATTCACATACACACACACATATATATATATATGTCTCTTCAGTTTGGCATAAAGAATGTGTTTGATACAGCAAAGGCACTAAAGAGTCAACAATGACTGTATCTTCCAAATGTATTTGCATGATCTCCCAAGTGTGTTGACTTTATTGTGTTTTCTGAAAATCACTAGCGATTCTATCCCGTTATTCACCATGAAAATCAACCATTCTTCACCATCAATCAACCATTAGCATCAATCAACAACTATAGTAACGATCAATCAGACACCAGTATTCAACCATCTGTCAACCATTCACCCGTCATCATTAACCATTTTTTCCCTATAGTTTGTTGGTTATTAACCCCCATTATTGGTTGCTTAGTATTGACCCATGGCTATTTCAATCCCCAAGCTCTTTGTTGCTAGCCCACCCATTGCAACAGCGATGCCAAGGCACTGAAAGCCAAGGTATCAAGGGCCTTGCCAAGGAGGGGCCACGGGTCATTGTTGAACTGCCATCTGTGGATGATATACTTTTCTTCGCATATGCACACATGTAGATATGTATATGTAAATATACATAAATATATATATATATATATATATTTATACTTATATACTACATGTAAAAACGATTGCTTGTTTTAACAAAACGCACGCGTAAAATATCAATGAACATATTCAGATTAATAGGATTGAATAGGTGTGTGTGTGTGTGTCTGTGCGTCAGTATGGATCAGTATGCAAATCAAAGACAACACATAAATGCACGTTGCCGGGACGGAACGACGCAAATACTGTTATCCCATGTGCTTCGAAGCAATGCACACACTGAAAAGTATTCACAATCATTCACAACCAGCTCCAATGGAATTGCTTGTCAACTACAAACATTGAGTCAAGTCACAAAGGCCCACGCTTGAAACCCTCCCAAATGCCGAATGTCCCCAGACATTGAACAGCCATAAATGTGTCAAAACAAGTCGCAACATTGACTTTCATACCATCTTGGAGCCGCAGGATGGGAGGAGATCTTCCTCTATATCAATCATGGCAGCATGTCTACAAAAGCATGAAGGTGACCAAAAAACAAAATCAGGACTATCCGGCCCTGGTCACCCGGCTGGTTTCCTCATTGAAAACAACAGATCTTTACTATCCTTTTAGGTGAAAAAAGGGAGAGCCCTGAGTTTGTCCGAGATTGATTCCATCCATGCTAGCTCGAAGACAGAGATTGGTTGGTTTACATCCGGGTGATTCGTTCAAGTTCAGACTACCCCCAACTCACAAGTTTCCCTATGGAAAAGCAAGACCTAATCAGGGGTCCCACTGCTAGCCCCTCATGGGTAGATTTTCCATATTTGGCATCACACGCCCCCAGCAGTTCTCCTTGAGGTCCTATCAACCAGCGGGGCACGGGGCACAGTTTTCTGAGATTCCAACCCCAAGCCACATCGCCACATCCTGCACCAGCGCTGTGGGGAGATCTGGCGGTCCCAGGGAACCAACTGGTTGGTTTGTAATGAAATGTAAATTGGTTCAAAATCAATTCATGATTGTCAAGTATACTGAACGAAGTCCTTGGGGTCAAATAGGGTTGAACTGATTGATTAGCATTGGTTCAGAATGATGATCAGCAATCAACATTAATCAACTACCAACTAAATTAATCAACATTAATTAATTAACATTAATTGACTAGCATTGGTTCCATGACAAACTGGTTCTCTGTTAGCGTTGGGTCGATCCCCATGGAGCTGGTGGTCATTTGTTGGATGCCGTGCATTGATCAGCTCCAGGTGAGCTGCTGCTGGTGTGTCACCATACGGCGCGGTGGCCTCCAACACACGTAGTAGAACTGCGACTCGCGATGATCAGCTGAAGATGTACACGTGATTTTCACCAGTTGAGCATTTCTGCGGACATGATCAATTTTCCGGTTTTCACCAGTTGGTTCAAGTTTCGGAGAACCAATGTTATTGACCGTGATCATAGAAATAAATCAATAACTGGGGGCCTCTTAACATGTCTTAGCTGAGTCTTAACCATCTAAGATCAGCAAAAGTACCTGGCTTCACGGGAGCTGGGATCCCGTGGAGCTGGGGAGGGCCAAGTGGTACCTTGACTCGGCCTTACCAAGTAGTCAAAGTGCAAAATCGAAGGCCGTTACTGACCGCCATGTCGTCACCCACCATGAGCTACAAAGCACCAACTAGCATGTACAAGTACAGAACCAACACAACATCTTTTTATATATATACTGTAAATATACTGTACATATACTGTAAATATAAATATATATTGAAAAATAAATAGATAGATAAATAAATATATATATATATATATATTTGCATATCATGACTAGCTCATGTACCATGATTCAAAATACCAACAATCACTGATTTACCAACTATAATATCTGGTTGGTGGTTTCGACCCCTACGAAAAATATTAGTCAACCAACAAACTGTCAATAACCGCAAAGGGAAAATACAAAATGTTTGAAACCACCAGCAATAACCTTTGTTTATGCATCTTGGGTAGCCCCAACAGACGCGCCTTCGGAGTCAGCCACCCATCTGGCCGTAGTTTCTGATGCCTGGCATGGCCCACGCACCTACGGGGACCAGGATGGACACCTCGCTGGTTCCCTGAGGCTTTGTCACATCAGTTGACGGATCAACCATGAACTGAACCACCAATCCGGATCTTAACCACCAAGCATCAACCAACTTAACCAACCTGAACCAACCTGAACCAACTTAACCAACTGAACCAACTTAACCAACCCGAACCAACTTGAACCATGGAACCCCTAGTGCTGTTGCAACCGCCAAGCATCCAGCAGCGCCTCGCCAAGGCCTCTGGGAGGCTGGAGATCCCTTCGGCCTCAAAAGGCGCAATCTCGGCTGCTGAAGGTGGGCTGCCTTAGCCTTCCAGTGACCCTTATGATAGGTAAACAACCCCCCAAACAACAAGGGTACCAGCTGGCTACCTACAAGTACTATATAGTGGTAACTGGTAGGGTTGCCTACTATATAGTGGTAACTGGTTGTTTATGAGAAACCCCATTGCTGAATGGATTTCCAACTTGGATGGTACGGATTTCCATCCAACAACGATTTACAATTTTACAGTTCAGTTCAAAACACCCTTGTCCGACTGTCACTGGGAGAGGCTCCCAGTAAAAACACTCAGGTCCGATACCATAAGAATCATAAGAACAACATCACCACACTAGCCGTATCGCTGCAGTACCTAACATGCATGAACCCCCAAACATCGCCAAAGGAGAATCTCACAAGGGCCAATGCCCCAAGCATCTACTCAACAATGGTTGACTTGCATTGGTCCAAGATATCACAATGTCATGGGCACAGCACTGTCGGGCCTTGTCACAATCATAGCTTTTGGGCTGCGACTTCAGAATTGCAAGGGTAGGTCAGCAACAGTCGACGCATTTGCCACACGCAAGCAGTGTCAACACGTACATGTTCCCTACCACAATATACTAGTGTGAGAGGGACTCCATGTTCTACCTAATGCCAATCTCATTTTTGTTCAAGGAAATAGGCATAAAATCAACAATTCGATCCGGGGATATTCTGGGATACCAAGGTGGCTGGCCAGTCCATCAAAGTAGTGCCTGAGCAAAATCTACATATTTAATTCATTCTATTGTGATCAACTCCTTAATCTAAGAGTGAGGGCATTGAAATAGGCCCTTTGGCAAAAGAACACGGCCCAGGCTGGTCTAGCCGGACGCTCTTTTTTGCCGGGGCGTCCAACGTAATTTTCTTGGCACCACAATTGTGGCAAAATGATGTTAGCAATGCTTCTGGTCTCCGGAGCTGGGTGTGCAATGCCAAACACACTGGGAACTGCTGGAAAACGAACCCTAGGCAACAAATTCATTGACTAATTGCGGGACATCAGGTTGAGGCCTAGCAAAGCTTTCAACCTTTGAAGGGAACATGCCATCATTACCATCCGCCCTTAAGAAGCAAGTAGCTCTGCCAAGCCACCAATTTTTGATGACATCACCAGTTGTTTGTTTCATTAACAAGTGGGAAAACAGGGACAGGGAGCCCAAAGCACTTGATGTTGGTTTACCGCGGCTTCATGTGAGCCTCTGATAGGAAGACTCTTAACATCTCTTGCTGTGAATCAGAAGGAGCTGTAGCGATGAAATTCATCGCTAAACGCCAAGGTCTTCGTACAGGTGTTTCACTAGTAATTCCTTGATGACCCATTTTGGTGTGATATTTGGTGTTGCATGGTGTCGCACCATGCCCTCAAAACACAAAAAAGGGACGGCCTTGGATGGTGCCCCAGGATCGCTGGATTTGCTGGTTCAGGATCCTGGTGCTGGTGATTTACTACAGTAGGTACATGCTAAAGAAAAAAAACACACATCGACGCTATTCCTCACCCTGCCCGGGCGTTCCAGGACAAGAACTTCTGCGCAGAAGTCGATGCTCGATCCGCTTTGCGGATGATGCTACGAGAAACGCATAGAAATGCTGCGATTCTGGATGGTTTGGCAGCAAACCCTAGCCTTCCAGTTGCCTTCGTAATAGGTGACCAAGCCCAAACAACAATGATAGAAACCAGCGGGTTACCTGCAGTGGTCACTGGAGGGAAACAGCATGGCTTGCGGCTTGATTCTAGGACCATTCTGGAGCTCCCATCCAGATTCCACGTGTGCGCCTGCAGGTCCCGAAACTGAGGTACCCCCAGTTAGTAGGCTGGGGAAAAGCAACAATCAGCATAGCTGGTACCAAAATTTACCTCAAATTCTGCGGACGCTGCCGATCACACAACTGTGCAATTACATGGTCGCCATTCACCGTATTCGTGAGGGGGGTCCAGGCATTGCGTTGGCTGGGTCTGATAAGGCTGCCGGAAAATGGGGAAGCCACAAGAATAAGCACTACAACCATATGCAGATATTTAGGTATATCTTTCTCTCCATCGCCGTCTCAGGAGGCACCTAAATATACAAATATATGATTATTTAAATATCTATCATCAGACCAAGGACTCCGCATCAAGAAGCTTGCTCATCAAAACCCAAACCAAATGTTGAATCTGAAATAATTAAAGGAACTTAATGTTGACAATTTTAAATCTAATTTAAATGTATAAACCTAAACCAAATAAGATTCAGCCAATTGACATGTCACGTAAGAATCTAAAACAAAGCAACAACTTGAACCTTGGATCTGTTCTAGGCTGCCTGTTGGTGCCACACTTGACCAAGCGCTGCCATAGAGACATTACGGTTAACCAATGCAAGGATCCATGATAAACGTGACCACCCCCCTTTTACGGATGATTTACCCCTACAATCCCCTACAACTAGACGTGGCTTTAGTCAACATGGATTTACCGTTGTTGATTCTTGCTCCTGGTCGTCCTTCCAACGCTATCACCATCAACCATTAATCAACTCTCACCACTAGGAACCATCATCAACCATGAGCCAACATAAAGCACTATGAATCACTAACGACCCCTTCCTACTTCACAATTAGGACCAACTTTCAAACACAAATACTTATCCATATATAAATATAAATATAAATACATATACTTACCTGATCTTACCTGCTTCATCTAGTGAACTATTCTCAACTAATTCACCGGGTTACTCAGCTCCCTCTGGACCCCCCAGGGTGTCAAACTTTGCGCAACGGAGTTTCGAAGCTTCAACGACGGCTCAAATGACGGACGAGTTGACCTCACGCTGTGCTGAAAAGCCAGTGGTTGATGAGTGTTTTATTTGTGTTTCTTGATGGCAGTTAATCATTCATGGTTGTGTGTGTGTGATTGATTGACGTTTTTTGTTGGAGGTTAATGGTTGTCAGCTGCTCTATTCAGTGTTTTTTTGCTGACAATTTTGTTCATTTATGTTTTTTTTGTGGCTATTATTGGCTATGAGTGGTTTATTGGTGTTCTCTCGCTTGTTATGAGTGGTGATGACCAGCAATTACATAAGATTTCATCAGCCACCGTGGGTCATGTTTGATCATTTTCAACCGCTACCGCTAACCATTGTCAACTATGCTTCAAGTGCGCACATTTGGGTACTGGAAGAATAAAGCTGGCTATGGTTTGGCTACTGGAAAAAACACACAATTGAATGTCGGCTGACATGTCTACAAATTCAAACACTGGAAATAGCCATAATGATTTGCAAACCACCTGAACAATACAATGATAACAATCTACGACATGTCAAACACAACTGCTACCTGGATGAATTGAATAATTGGTAATTAAACCCACATATCTAGTTTGCAGGCCGCTTGGCAATGTACCAGCAAGTGGTGTGGATTGAGTGGCTCAAGCCACCATGAAGCCAGGGAGCGTAGCAAAATGGTACCTTTGAAACTGAATGCAACCATCATGCACTAAAAGCAAAACGATAACAACGGCGGCAATGTTTTTTGCACGGACATCCTCAGTTTGTGACTGGTCACTGGGAAACTAACAATGGTTACAAGGTTGCTAACCATGGATACAATGGGTACGTCCCAGTCACATCCCCATCTGCACATTCGAGTGCCAAGATTTCACTAGCTGGTTGGTAAACCATCCAGGTTCCAGAATCCCCAGCGTCACATGGATCTGCTGTGATCTGTACTGTGCAGCTGTGGTTGTAGCCTGGTATGGCTGTTCCCGAAGGCTGATGGACAGCCAAACGTTACACCATGCTAGCAGCATCCATGCCCCCGGTCTGGTGTTCTCCCTGAACATTCGGTATTTGCTATTTATATCTATTTATATTGAATATAAAATATAATGATTTTTTGGGTTCGAGCAAATTTCAAGTCGTTTATGAATACCTGGATTTGCTGTTGCTTTCGGCCTCTGTTCCCCATCAAGACTGCTTGCCATCGCGGCCCGATCGGCACAAACAGCACAAACAAACGGCTGCAAATGCTCTGTTGCAACATGGTGCAGCAACAATGACTAGTATTGGTCGACAACAAAACAGTCCTTCACTAGTTGCAGCTATGAAATGGCCATCAGCTTCACTCCTGGACCTCTCATCAACCCCTAGATCCCCTACTACTGTTGGTTATCATCCCCTGAGTCACCAGCCATCATCAACCACCCAATTGCTTGGTGGTTGAACCACCCCTGTGAAAAATGTTCTTGTCAACTAACCAACCATTTGTGCAAATACATGTGGGAACATTGGAAAAATAACAATCAAACCACTAGACCATAGTTGTTTAACCACTAGTGTTGGTCGCGAACACCTTTCAACCATTATAGTTTCCTAAAAAATGTTTAAAAACCACCAACTTAAAAACCACCAGCCAGCTATTGTTGATGGTTATCCACCAAAAACGACGGCTTTTAGCCATGGTTAACAATATAGAAAACTACATGGTAAACTAATGTGTAAAACTACAAGCCAGCGCTACCCCATCAAGTTCATCAATGCTTTTTGTTAAGGCCTATGAATAAGCGCTGTAGCCCCCCAACCAACCAACAAACTCAATCAGAAGCTTAATCAAGCATTTTCAGAACCACCAACCAACGTAACCAACATCAAGCACCCAGCGGATTTCGCAGCGGAAATCATGAACCCCCACAAGCCTTGCTCATTCTGGCCAGCTCGGAGGATTCATCCAGTCCTAGGCGACACTGAACGACTTCCCTGGAATGACTTTCACCCCACGGCACGAAAAGAAAAGGTGGGGGATACCATGTGTTATCCTGGACCTTGGTGTCATAGGCACCCAAAAACCCTGACATCAAAAAACACAATATATCCATCTATACACTCTGGCAAACTATAACCTGGTAGTGGAAAGTCCCACCATTTGTCTTATGGTTCACGATGCCCAATGGATGGCTTTTTGCTTCCTGGTTAGCGGGCCAAAGATTGCCAAAGGGCATATATTGGTATATCCACGAATTAAAGTGTTTTGTTTCCCTCTCTCCCTCTGGCCCTTCTCTCATCAATTAGGGATGCGTGCCTTTATGTACTCCCAACTCCATGATGGTTTCCTGGTTGAAAATGACCATTTTTAGTAGCTGCCAAATTATCTGTCACTATCATGATTAAGTATCAATAATTACTACCATCATATTCTCCATACTTATGATGCTGACGGCCATTTTATGTATAGCGGTGTCTAGCCATGAGAATGTCATCCATACTATGGCCATGTCCATAAATCTGTAGCCGTCCGAATGTTGTTGCTTATCGTCTCTCTCTCTCTCTCTTTCTCTCTGCGTTTGCACTCTGTACGCTGACCATCAATCAATCACTAACCCTGATAAACCACCGTCAAACCAACTAGTAGAAACTAATCAACCATTAACCCTCATCAACCACCATTAATTAACCAACCAGCAGCTGTTGAAGCCTCGTTGCTGCTCCTATGATGCCCCAGTTCCCACCATCTCAGCCTGCCGAGCCGCGAAAGACCTTCAGATCGTGCACCGTTTTACTGGCTTTACCTCGGCGCGCAGGCAACACGCGCAAAGCGTCGAAAACAACTGCAGGGAACTCTAGGCCCACCTGGGCGATTCAGACATGGTGCAAACACGAAAATGATGGATTTCATGGGCATCATGGGCTTTCCCATGGGTTTTCATGGGCTTTCCTATGACAAATAATCATTTGGGCTGAATGGGGGCTCCATTACAGGTCGCGTTCGACATCGTCTCCAAGCGACGCTTATCCGTCCTCTTTGCCAGCAACTGAGCGCTCTCGTTGTTCACCTCAAAAAGAGGCAATCCGTTCAATACTGAAAATCTGACGGTCGGCTGAGGGTAGGTAATGGTTGCTGTCTTGGCACACGTGACAAATCACAAACAAGAAGTAAGTAAGAATGTAAATTTTCAATTAGTATTGTTATCTACCCAAAATAACAAAGATGGTGAAACATCAATTGAAAATAACATCTTCAATCATTTTGTGTAAGCCACCATCTTCAATATATTCAAATATTGAACAAATAATTCAACATCTTCAATACATCAGTAAGAATGAAGCACTTTGCAGTAACTTTAATACAAATCAACCCTCAAGATCAGCATGAAACATGCTCAAGGGACATAAAACGCAAGCCTCGCAATGGCATGCTAGAAATAGGAACGTGATATCAACTAAGCCTCGATCAATCAATATCTAGCCATTAAAAAATGTGAGCAAACCATTCCTTAAAACTAGTAGCGCATGTACGTTTCAAGTGAGGACTTACGGATTCAGTGTAGTTGTGTTAGACATGCTGACGCGCCAAAACATGTCGAAACTTGGCTCTAGAATCCGCAGAAATACCACCGCAAGAGACATGGATAAATAATTACGACGGGACACTGAAGACCGTGCATGCGCAATTGTTATCTACCTATCTGCAAACACAAGGAAAAACATCATGACAGAGTGCGTTGGCATCTGGGATTCACACCCCGCCATCTACGTGTGATATTGTTCACGTGCCC
This sequence comes from Symbiodinium kawagutii, assembly GCA_009767595.1. Taxonomy (NCBI): domain Eukaryota; class Dinophyceae; order Suessiales; family Symbiodiniaceae; genus Symbiodinium; species Symbiodinium kawagutii. The sequence goes on from VSDK01001162.1 coordinate 213,546, forward strand.
CCCGCTCAAACATTGATACGACAATTTTGAATTTCTTCCGCACCGACCCAGGAGTGAGAGAAACACATACTGTAGTCAAAGAAACATGCGCAATATCCTCTCAAACTGCTTGGTCTATCCGGATCCCTACACACACACGCACCCAGAAATGATTGCACTTGACAACCGTGGACCAAGATAAGGAACAATTAAAACGATCCTTGTTGGAATCCATGCCTGATCAATCATAAAGTTGAACAATTGAAATGATCATTGACAATGCTTTTGTCAACGGTTCTGAATCCATGGTTTCTTTTCAATGGTTACACATGACCTAAATGAAGGGATCTAAATCCGTTCTTTCCACCACCAGCTATGAGCGCGACCCAGTGACCTTTCCTTCTTGCACCCAAGTAAGCAAAGTGCTGACCTTTTGGTCCAACAATTTCAATTCAGCTTGCATAGCAACCTGGAGCGGCGCAACGTACCCCCACAGGCAATAGCAAACAAATGGCCCCGGGTACCCCTAGTTTTCGTCCTGTAAATTAGCCGTTTACAGTAATAGACCAACCACTGTTGGGGTACACAATTTTGAGAAACCACCTTTTCATTGCAAAAAACGCAATGAGTGCGTATGTGTTTCCATGTCGTCAGTGCCTGAAACATGTGTTTGGCTTTGTGTTCCTACATCAGCTGGGTTTTGAGAAGGATGCAAAAATTACTAGAGTTTTTTTGTGGGCTCCGAAACTGACAAAATGATGAGAAGATTCAGCAGGAATTTACTTCACCACGATTGTCTACGTAAGTGCAACCAATTTATATAAAGGACTTCAAAACCGAGATCAACATCTTCTTTTCAATAGCGTTTCAAAAAACATTAGTGTTTGAAATGCTCCGATGGAATTGGGATGGTTTCTCGGATTCTAAAAGTAATCATACGATGCACAAAGGAAACCATTGAGAAAACATTATCGGAATGTATAATGACTCAAAAATGACAACGCGATCGTCAAATATACAATATATATACTGAACATGTGCATTGAAAACAAAATGTATACACATTCAAAATAAATGTGTGTCATCATGTTGTGGAACAGAAGCACTGAGCATGTTTTCAACAATGCAAACCTTTGGAAAAACTCCAAGGAGAATAAGTGCAATTTCAAATTTTATTACGTTGTGCAAATGTAGGAAAAACAAAACATGTACACAATACATGGAACGTCCTCATATAGAATGCATGCACACAAGTAACACTTTTTGCACACAGCAACAACAAATGGCAACAACAAATGATGAAAGTGAATGTGTAAATATGCTTTTGGAACAACAAACGGAAAACTCCAAATTTGTTCACCCATGCAAATATCTATATTTAAATTAATCTTCATATGATAAATAAATATAAATATATATGTATATGTTTGTGTATATCAAAATATGTGCGCACCTGAAAGCAAATGAAACTATTATGTTCAATGTATACGTTCATCTTGACAGAATACACGTGTCACATGATCCATATATTGCATGCATCTGTGCGCTGGGCCCTATTCATCGGAATCACCGCAACGAACACAAAACACAATCCACCGGTGCCTGGTCAATGGCCCGCGCTGGGCCCTTGCATCTGAGTATGCCGTCAACAAATTCTTCCAAAGTGACCTGGGCGGCGTAGTAGTAGACGTTGATATCATCAAAGTTGCTGCAAGATGATGTCAAGACATGGCACATCGTGATGTTGCCGTGCCCGTTCTTGTTGCAGTTGTCCCTGCTAATTTCTGAATGTTGGTGAGAAATGTTGCAGGTTGCTGGCCTCGGTTGCTAGCCATTGTTTGTCGTATGACGTGATAAAAAGGGCAGTGTTAGTCGTAATAGTATATACGTAGAAGTACTAATAAGAGGAGTGAACAGTGGAAATAGTAGTAATGACAATGAAAGCAGTAGTATCAAGTGTAGTGATAAGAATGGTACTTTAGAAAACAAATAGTAAACAAAATGCAAATAGTAATAAATTAGAGACTCAGGATCCTTGAATGGCTGGCTGTTCGAAGCCCTCTACCTTTAGCAAAGGGGCTAGGCTGTGCGAATGAAAGTGTGCAGATTGAGACGAGGGAGCCAACACCAACTAGAAACACACCAACAAACCAACAATAGGGAACCTTACAACTGTGGATAGTAAAAGACTGTACAATGACTATCAGTGCTATCGAGCAATAACACTATTGACGAAGCAGGCTTGAGTCCTCTTAGTAGTGATAGCAAAAAGAGTAGTAGTCAGAAAAAAGAAAACAATAGTAAAAATTAATGGAATAGTAATACCAACCATAATAGTAGTAATGACAATTGAAAAACAAGAGTAGTAATAAGACAATAATTTAGAGTAAACGTAGTAGTATTAGTCGAAAACAAATATTGATAATAGAAATACAAATAGTAGTTAACATAATGGTAATGAGTAATGCTGTAATGATAATACAAGTAGCAAGTGAAAAAAACCGATAGTAGAAGTAACCATTATAGTAATAGTACAAGTAAGAATAGCGGTAACACAATAGCAATAATAGTAGCGATGATAGTAGAATTAAAAAATGAAAACAAAAGTAATAGGAGTAATTCACTTACTGGTAATAGAAGTAATCCTAGTAAAACAAAAATGATAGTAATGGTGAACAAAGAAAAACAGTCAATATGAGCATTGACATTAGTGATATTTATATGACTAATAGTGGCAATGTTTGTAGCCAAAAAATGATAAAATGAGAAAATAAGACTAGCAATAGTGCTAGCAATAGCAGTGAAAAGAACCTCATAAGCAATAATGGTAGAAGTAGAAATAGTATTAATACATAATAATTATCAAAATCAAAAAAGGTGGCAAAAAATGACAAATCAAAAATAAAAGCACAGGCAATCATAGTAACAAACACAATAGAACATGTGTCAACATATTAATCAAATAAAACAACGATAAAAAGTGGTAGCAGCCATCGGGGGATGTTCAAACTTTTTGTTGGGATGATTGTTGATTACGGTGTCGTATGCTGTTGCTGTTGCTGCAAAAATGTTTGAGTTTGCTGGTTGGTGTATGTTGCAGTTGTGGCTGGCACTGCTGCTCTTGCTGCAATGGGCCTTGTGAAGCCAGATTTTTTTCAGAAACAAATAGCCAAATCACAATGTCTGGTCTGGAAGGTTCGGAACTTGTCGGTGAGCCGATCTTGTTACTCATGGCAGGAAACTGTTGATGTTTGATATTGCGCAAAGTGCCAACATATCTTGGCTGAACCTGTTGTGCAGCTGGCTGAGGCCATCCCTGTCATAAGTTTACTGCAATTAATGATAATCTGGAGTGCAAAATATTCATAGCGGGCGCCATCCTCAATTGTTGATGCTATTGGTCGCGGTGGTGCTCGCCTGGTTGCGACCAGGTATTTGCTAGGTGGCTGCTAGGTTGCTGCCAGTGAAGCTGCTGGTGCATTGACCAATCGATATATGGTTGTTCGACGTTGCTGTTGGATATCGCTGGTGCTTGCTGCTTACACTTCGAGTTTTGGCATGGCCTACTGCCGAGCATGTGTCCAAGCCCTCTTTTTTGGTATCACGTTGGCATGTTCACTGGTTGTCTCCCTACTTGCTCCATAGTCAATCACTTAGCTACTACTAGTGAATCAACTAGTTGATTCTTGCTTAACTAATCTTCACTCATTAATATCACTTAAGAATCAATCATTTAAATAGTTCATTCTTACAGCCAGTGGCGACTCAATTTTCCAACCATTGTCAAAAAAAAAATCGTGCCTCGCCATCTCCATTGTCGAGGATGTGGAAAAGAGCTGTGCCTGTCCACAACGGCACACACAATAGTTGATCAATGGTGAATTAACGGTTCACTAATGGTTAATGATTGATAAACTACTGGCTAATGGCTAATAGTCAATGGTCAACTAATGGTTGATTATGATTAATTGATGGTCAACTAATGGTTAATTAGTGGTGAACTAATGGTTGATAGTAAGTGATGATAAGCAACAATGGCGGTGGATGATTGATTCTAAAAGAGACAGAGGAACAAACTAAGCATACTGATCACCTTTGCCTGGAGCGATCCTCCAAGACATAGTAACAAATTATCGCATTTTGCTGGCATTCGACTTGACATGTATTCTGACTTCTTTTTGGCAATCTATGCAGCATTTTTCTAGCTTCTGTTCCAACATTATTGCTGGCATTGCTCCCCACATTCTACCTGGCATGTGTCCTTACACTCTTTCTGACATTCTTCTGGAAATTCTCTCATGTGGCAAATATTCTGACATTCTTTCCACATTGAGTTTGGGCATTCTTTCTGGCATTCTATCTGGCAAATCTTCCCGCAGTCTTCTGGTATTATTTTTGATCTCTTTTTTGGCAATCTGTCTGACCTTTTGAGACTTACACAGCGCGCACCCACGCACGCATGCACGCACACACCAAACAAGTTAAAGCAAACGCCGACCAATTTACCAAGCAAAAACAATATCAACACGCACCTTCATGGACAGCAAGATCCAAAGTCTCGAAGTAAGCCTTGACACGTGGAATCCTGAGAAAGTTGCACTGTCACGAAGGGTGGTGCTCATGGCAAAGGTAGGAAAGGTAGGATGGATTATGCAGTCATGAAATTCATGCAAACCATCAAGAAATACAGATTTTGCCTTGATTGCGGCTTCAATAGTGGAACATATCGAAAATCTAACCATGATGACTATGCTAGTGACTAGTGACTGGCAAAAAAGAAAATAATCAACATGACCATGAGTCCTGGGGAAAATGGCCTGCAGCCCCTAGCGAGGAGAAGGTTTGGCAAATTGCGAAATGTTAATTTCATTGTCTGAAGACTTGACCTTGCAGGGCTCCCGAAACTTGACCTTGCCAGCGCTACGGAAATTCACACCGTGGTTTCATCTCATCCAATCAACTCCTGCATGAAAAGAACAAAAACATCTCTAGAAATTCAATCACTAATACACACATACATGCATTTATACATATAGAGAATGAATGTTTAAATCAGTATATGGATAATTGATCAAATGCAATTTGCACATGTAGATAAAAGTATGTACAAACGTTGTCACACGTGATTGAAATATAAATACCATTAAATAAGTAATTATAAAAATATAAGTATATATTTATACATATAGATGATAATATTTATGTATTTGTTTGTTTAGTTATTTCTGCATCTATTTACTGATTTATTTATTGAAAAAATATTGATAAACAATTTTATTTATTTATTTATTGATAAAAAAATTTTTTTGTTTCGATAAAATACTCATGTTTCTGCTGGTATGCGGACCTGTGATGGCTGAACCAAGCTGCAACCTTATCGGTTCCTCTGCCAAGTGGCTCCAGCATGTCATTCAGCCTGGCTTCAGTGATCATGCCTCGATAGGAGCGTGCTTATGGGTGGCAATGGACGACCCGTTGGACGGGTCTTTGCATATGGGTGGTGGCTGAAGATCTTTGGCTCAACGGATTTATGGCCCAAACAACAAAGTATGGCTGGCCCCTGAATATTTGGCCCCACCAGGTATATGCAAAGACATTTGGACAAATCCCAAGTGGCACATACACTAGATACAACCGACATTGTTTGTTCTGGTTGCCAAAAAATCTAATGCTATTGTAGTACGACACCTACATCCAATTAACTGGTGCGCCCCAAAGCCTGTACCTGACCAACTGCTCCACTCGATTTGGCTGGCAAAAGTCCCGAACTGACGCTGGATCCAGGACATAACGACCAAAACTTTTCATCTCCCAACCGGCCGAAAACCCTGACTTGTGGCTGCCACGACACCATCTCCGCTGTGATCAATTTGTTGGAAAAATTTCCTCAGGAAACAGCAAGTGCTATCTGCAGGCCATGGCGATGATAGGCAACCCTATCATGAACGAATCGACGGCTGCGATCAACCTATCTTCAGTCCTGGCATGTTTGGCGCCAAATGGGGCCCCGGAGCAAAATTGGTTGGTCTAAACCAGGGTGAAAGCGATCGATGGTTTACATGGGGTGTTGTTCATCGGTTAACCCAGTTGCAAGCGGGTCCGCTGATTGCGGATGTCACAGCTCCTCAGCATACCCTTGCTTTCTGCCACCAAAAGTCTCCAACTTTGCGACGTATTGGGCCTTCTTTTTCAACCCCTCCGCCAGTTGATGTTCTTGATCCTGGGCGTCGGTCTCGGAGTTCCAAGGTGCTGGTTGGGCCAACGACATGAATGACAAGTCTGGATGACCAGTAAGCCCTCCCAAGTTCAGGCTAGGAAGTCTTAGAACAATTTTGATCAACATTTTTGTCCATTTCAAACCGAGCGACGTTGTGTGCTGCATCCAAGGTGTCCTTCAAAAACACCGCAGTTATCACGCGAATTGCCTTAGTCCAATTTCACGGCCGACCCGAGGAAACCATGCATTCTGAATGCGTTGCGTTTTCTCGAATGCCCCCCTTCTCTGGCAAAACGTTTGCGCACTTGTTTGCTGTATCTTGGCCGACGCAATTGCAAAATAGCAAAGCATGAGCTCAACATACAACAAAATTTTCATAGTAATTCTGTAAAAATGTTTATCAGCGCAAATGCCTGGAGAAACCAGATATTTTTTGTGCGTAATCCGTTTTCGCTTATGCATCTGGCTACGCTTTTGTTACGCGGCACATGTTTTGGGTTGCGCGGGGCCTTTTCCGTGTTCGTTGCGCGGGGCTTACTTGGCAACATCTGTTTGAAACATAGTGCAGCATGTTACCATCAAAAAAATAGCTGTAATGGGCTGATTTTTTCCGCTCATGTTGCTTTCCCCAAGCTTTGATAGATAGCTCTCATTTTTGCAAGTTCATGTCTTTGCCCACCCTTTCTTCACACATCTCATCTGTCCATCTTAGGTGGTAATCCCTTTCCATCTCGACCATGAGTATCCCTGGATAAGTGGAGCTGTGTTTCAATATGGAAAACAGACACTTGAAAGCTTGCAAGACTGCAAGAACCCAGATTGGATGTAAACTATGAGTGTTTTCCGACAGATCTGGCATTTTTTTGGCGGTGCCGCTTCACACAGGAAATTCAAATTCTCAAAATGTAAACCATCAAGGTACATGAGTACAACGGTTGCAAACAACCACGCAACATCTTGTCAGGGAGCCTGCCTGCTGCTGGGCAAACCCCCACGGTGAATACAACATGTTGTCTGGATTGTCCTTTGTTATTTGAGTTTTCAAATCATTCTGGTGTGTTGCATGACCCGAATTCAATCAATTTTGTCCAAGTTATTTTCTGGGATGTGATTCAGCATGCGTGCGGGCGTGCCATCTGGCATTTATCTTTGCGTGCTACCTGCCAAAGCATATTTTGATGTATCAGTCGCATCAGTGCATTGCATCAAGCCCATGACATGCGTTCTGTCAGCTTCTGCTTTTCGCATCAAATGTGCTGTGCCTCGAGTTGAGAATTGCACAACCACATTCAGATTATAGCCCAACGCCTCACGTATGGCACAGGTTCTACATAAAGGTTTTTTCAGGTTCACATGCATGGATCACCTGCGGGGGAGGAAACCACTGAGGGTTGAGCGTATCAAACACATCTGTACGATTATTAGCCATCCTTTCATGAAGGTCGTAGGACCAGCCCGGCTGCTGCAAAGACCACCACAGTGATATACAGCCCGAAAAAGATCACCTCATCTGCTGTGAGGCCTGTGGGATTGCCTGGTAATCTTGACATCTAAATCTGGTAAACCTGGGGTACAACCACGGTTGAGAACCCTAAAAGGTAGCTGAATGAACCCCTATAATCATGATCACTTGCGAGTCACTAACTGGGGATGCTCAATAGACCAATGGAAATAAATAGGTGATTCATGATCCACTTCATCAAAACCCCCAGTCACACTGGATGTTCAGTGCAAAACATGATAAAGTTGGAGGTCATCAGGGCGGAGAACCAACAAGAATCAGGAAATATTGGGCTGCCAAATATACAATCCTAGCCTACCTAGCTTCCTTTTCTTCCACCCTGCTGGAATATCAAAAGCTATGGTCCGAGGTGTTAGACTATTTGCAACCAATATTAACACCCAGAGCTCTTCCGCGCAAAGCTTTACCCCGTAATTCATTCAAAAAAATATGCCTCTTTCTCTTCCGAGCAAAGCTTTACCCCGTAATTCATTCAAAAAAATATGCCTCTTTTCAGTGTATTACATCAGGGGATCAAGCACTCAGTTGTTTGGATTCAGGTTTGAAACTATACATCGCAAGTTACCTTGCCAGAGTATTTTCTTGACGTTATGTAATGTAATGTAATGCAACGTAATGTGATACAATTTCACGTGATGTAAAGTAGAGTAATGCAAGGTTATGCAAAATAATGCAATGCAATGTAATATAAGATAACGTGATGTAACATGATTGAATGTAATGTATTGTAATGTACTGCACTGTATTGAAACGTGAAATAGTTAATGTATGTATGTATGCAATTATGTAAGGTAAGTATGTAAGTATGTATGTGTGGAAGCATGTAAGTATAAATGTCAAGTAAGTATGTAAGTATGTATGTAAATGCATGTAAGACTGTAAGAATGTAAGTATGCAATTATGCAAGTATGTAAGTAAGTAAGTATGCATGTGTGAATGTGAATATGCATCTTCAGTATATATGTATGTTGTATGTTCAGTATAATTCAGTACTTGCCGTCACTGAGAGCTCTTCAGAGTCCACTGCGGCTTCATCATCTCACAGGTGAGGGTGCCAGCTGCAGCTGAGCCGCGTATGCATGGCTCACCTTTTCCAGAATTGGACGGACATTGGTAGGCCTCACGGTGGGCCCCTGCTGTTGGTGATATACGGATGGGGTAATGCCCCAATTCATGGTGGGGAAAGCGTCCAATCACATGGTTGCTTTCGTTGTGATAGTTCACCATGCTGGCGAAGTACCGTTGGAGCAACAATTGCCAGAAACTGACATCCAGCCCTTTCCACCATTGAACTAGCTGCTCGGCATCATAAACAGTGGCTGAGTGGGGGTGTCCACCAGCATTTTTACCGAGCTTGAATACCAACAAAACCAACACCCGCTCATGCAATTGGCACTCTATGGTTGGCCTTTTTTCCCTTGGTGATTGCCTTCTGGTCAACCGCCAAGTGCTTGAGCAATCTTGAGCAATCGCAGTTTCAACATCTCTATATGGTGCCGATTGACATCAACCGTGTTAATATATTTAAATGTGCAATTGTTTCCCTCGTCACTCGCTCTTTGAACCGGGATGATAATGAGGATGAACGCAAGCAATGACGATGATAATTGATGATGATATTCGATGATGACAGTTGATGATGATGATAATTGATGATGATGATGATGATGATGATGATGATGATGATGATGATGATGATGATGATGATGATGATGATGATGGTGATGATGATATTCGATGATGACAGTTGATGATGATGATAATTGATGATGATGATGATGATGATGATGATGATGATAATGATGATGCTGGTGGTGATGATGATGATGATGATGATGATGATGATGCTGGTGGTGGTGGTGATGATGATGATGGTGAAAATGATGCTGATGCGAGCTTCGCCCTGATCCCCTTGTCACAACATCCGTCAACAGCCACAGCCAACAGTTTGCCAGCACCGATTCAAGTGACCAATTTCCAGCAAATGTGATTTCCTCAGCGCGAATTGTTGCCCCCCCCCCCCACGATGGTGCGCAAACTGTTGAGCATAGTGTTGGCCACGTTTCGATCACCAAGCATCACTAGCCCGAGCATTCACAAGCAATAACCATCAGTGCCGCCAATGGTTGTGGTGATTGTCGTTTTACGTTTCTGTTGCTGAAATCATTGTGGTTAATGTCTTGTCATGGTGATTGCTATTTCTAGTGCGGTTAGGTGCATACAGGAAGATTCATTCATAATTTCTATTGGACCAAATGGTTCCAAACCCAAACTTGACAATTTTGGCCATTGCTTGAGTTCAACCCTGTTGGTGAACTTCCCTTAGACACAGTCATCACATCAGATTTGATGGGGGGGAATGTGAAAACATTACCCAGGCGGCAACGCAAACAACGACAAAAAATAGTCCAACAAACAGAGAGACGAACACAATCTCTGGTTCCTTCACACATGGTGACGCGTAAATCAAATGAAACAGAACTCGCCCCCGCATTGCAAATTCAATGACGTTGGCAATTGCTGATGGGTGGTGGGCAACCGGCTGCCCTGGATTGCCATGGTGTCTTCCGGGAGCTCCATCGCTCGACCAGTCTTTCAGCAGTCACGATCTGTTAAACGAACCTAAACATTAAAAATTGTAGGTCAAACAGTGAAACATGGTAAAGAAAAACGATGAAAAACGTCAAACATGGATAAACAATGGCTGATTTTCCTCTTCGAGCTTAATTAGTTGAGAATCGTGTGACATATCTATCTCAACGTTTGAAGCGGATTGCCCAAAGCTGTGTTCGCGTCATGGCTCGTAAAGGGTGTAGATGGAGCGGTAAGCAGTGCCATATCGCGTCCAAACCCAGATGCGATCCTGACACCAAGGATGCTGGCAAACGCTTTGCCGGGATAGCAACCGCGAAGATTCAGTGGCCAACACGATCATAAGGGTTCTTTATCTAAATTGCTAGGTCGTGGGTACGAAGATGATACCTATAGTCTTGATGGCTAGTTCTTGAGTGGTTAGTCTCTTTCATGGTTTCTATCTCCACGGCTTGCAAAAGCGAGACCATCTTTGGAGCATTCACAGCTGCAACAACCCCCCCGAAATAATAAGTTTTGCTGTCACCATTTGTGGAACACCCCCAGCTGTCCTCCAAGATTGCCTCATCTTCGGCAATAAAATACCTGGTGTCTACTGGAAGCAAAGGGGCAAGCGCATCACCCCGAAAACTTCTTCCGACCAGGGGGAGATTTCACTTTGAAGATCAGCCACAGCTGAAGGAACAGCATGTGGCTTACGTTTCAGAAGTATTTCTAGCAGCGGTGCAGAGGCAAGGACGTGATATCGTAGAATTTTTGCCAGTCCGAAAAACACGCTGGGACCTGATCCCTCTGATGTCTTGACCAGGATATATGTCCAGTGTGTCCGGAAATGATATCCATCATTCTTTCATGTGCTTGCAGTGGGAAAACCATGGAAAACCAACAATTCAGTTGCCCTACCACTTGTGGGCAAGTCTACAACAAGTCTAAGAGCCTCGCGGAGAACCAGAATTGGCACATGTGGGCCAAAACCCAAACCTCCGGGTAAGCGTTCCAAGAATCAACAAAGAAGTCTTTGTTGGGAGAGCCCATGCTTGCTGGGACTCAAACCTGCACATGTATTACTACAAGTGCAGGCGCACATAACTACATAACCTTACCATTCAAAAGATACAAGGGTCACAGGGCCCCCACCCAAAGCATCACCATCCGGCGGTCAGAAACAGATCCCAGCCAAGTTGCTGCAGCAACCTTCCAACCAGCAAACCACCTTGGGATGGCAGGCAGGGTCAGTAACCCTCGGCTCCTACTGGAGTTGGGACCAGTTCAAACGTGCTAAATACTCAGCGATCAAGAATGCAGACGTGGTGAATGATTCGGACTGCCTCACCACATGTTTATGTATATTTGGTTCATGATAGATGCACAATTGTTCTACGAGACTTGTCATTCTAGTTCAACATGGTGGTGAATTCATCTAGCTTGTGCATTATGCTTGTTATCTATCACATAATGACCTGCTACACATCAAATCAACAAAAACATGTTCAGGTTATTCTTGAAATAAACTGCGTGACGTTAATTTCAATTCACAGTAGATATAAAACTTCTATCAACTGTTTATTTTTCTATGTCCATATGGGGGTTTCTCACCATGGAGGGCCAATATTGGTTTGTTGCTAATCATACATGGCCCATATGGGATGAAAACAGGGAGAACCGCTATAGCTTGAGAAACCCCCATGTGCGACAGATTCTGTACAATCTCTACTCTATTCCACAGCCAGGATGTCAAATCACCAGCAGCCAAGCAAGGCCCAGGGAAATCGCCATTCCCTTTGCGCGAAATGGTGAGAGCAACACAGGTGAAGGTGCTAAGTTCGATTGGAGTCACACTTGAAAGGGCCAAAAAACAGGCCAAAACCGGGCGGAAACCAACCAAATCCGTCCGAAATGGCTAAAACCATCAAAATCAGTCCAAACACGCTTTGCCCATGCAGCAGCAACCGGGAGTAAGTTGGTGGTTCCCGTTGGCTTCTTACATATCATCACTTCACTCTGTATTGATTTGCCTGGGATGTCAACCAGTTTTTAACGGGAGGCACCAAATCTCAATGCTAAATAACCACTGCAGAATGGTGGTCGAGATGCTCTTAAATGTCAGCAACCATGTCTCACTTCTTGGCCACACAATGACGCCTATTTGTTGAAATAAAACAGTATGCAAATTTAAGTGCGTGAGAGAAAAAAAAGTGTTTCTCAAAAAAAGGCACCCCCCAATTCATCCAAAATTAGCAATAGTAATGAATCATCCATTCTTGGGAAACTTTCCCGATAGCTGGGGAGCCCCCAGTGGTACAACATGGTTACACCTACACACAAACAGCCCAACCAAGGGATCTCTCCCAGGATGAACGCAAGCAGCTTCCTCGTCACTCAGCTACCATCAGCTACCCATCGAAATGTGACCTGGCAGGTTTCCTCAGCGAACTCTTGACCATCAGCGATGGTTTAGGATCATGAACCAAAGTCCAAACATGATCAAAGGTTGAAAACACAACCTTTGACTCATTGACCATCATTGATTATCATAAACCGTCACTGCTGAATCATCGTTGCAGAAATACGATCAGCAAGAATCATTCAACATCATTCATCATCAGCAAACTTTGTTCATCGTCAAGAAGCATCATTCATCATCATTCGCCGTCAGTCATCATAAATTAACCTCGGTTAATCATCATTCACCATTCTTAACATGAATCAACCATCATGAACATTCATCAGCCATCATTCATCATCAATCACCCTGCGTCGATCATCCTGAACCGTTGCTTGGGACCATCCTGAACCGATCCATGGGTTTGCCGTCCAGTGACTGGTGGACATGATGACTCCCAGCAGTACCATCGACCAGCCCAGGGTGGGCAAAAACGCGTGACAGGCTTTCAGCAACAAGCGCAAGCCCCGAAACAACCTGCACGGGCCACGGTTTCCATGTCGACGTGGTTGAAACCAGCAGCTGGTGATTTTTGTCTGGTTCATTGCCGTTTGTTCATAAATGGTGGCCATAACCAGTGGTTTACTACTGCTTAATTATTAGTAGTGCTTTGTAGTAAACATTTGTAAACCATCCGTGTTTGGGGTTCCCAATTTCAAGAAACCCCCAATTCCGTTACGACCGAAACGAGACCAAAAACGACGTGCAAAACCTGTAAAAGATAGCTGACCACCAAGCACGGCCACCGCGCTTCACCAGAGATTCCATTCATGCATTCATGTATTAAAACATATGTACATACATATAGCCCAGCTATATACATTACATACCGTCATAATGCGCAATGGATACTGCCTAATACTGTATTAAGTATCATGTTGGCACAGGGTTTGAGCTGGCTTTGATCACCACATATCACCACATTGGTCACGCAAGCTAAGCAGCTAAGGCATCATTGGACACCCTCATTCTTTGCCAAACATGGGTTGCCAATTTTGGACCACAAAAAAGTAATCTTACATTGGGCAGGAGGCCATCCATTTTGATCAAAAAACTGAGTGTTGGCTCATTGTATCTGCAATGAATCTGCAGATTGCATCAGATTGCTACACTTTACCATACTATCATCTTTAATCTCAAGGAAACCTAGTCCTCGCCGCCAACATGCGGTGCTTCGCCACAGCCTCATTGCCCGCATGATGCGAATGGTGCGAAGAGTTGCAATGGTCCGAAAGACTGTCTCGCTGACAGCATCCTGCTCCAAAGGGGACTCAAGGTCCAGCTGTTTGAACATGTTCAGTGGCTTGTGGTTTCGATCAGCTGAAAATACATCAAATATCTTCGAAAAATATAGAAAAACAAAAAGAAATGCGATGGTTGGAGCATTCATTCCCCTACTTAGATGTGCAGCTGGGCTGAGGACTGAGAAACAATCATGTTTACAAAAGTACTAAACCCAAGAAGGTGGCTTAGGACCCCTATAGCCATGGTTAGTTAGCAGTTCCTAGCTCATGATGATCACGCCATGAACCCATCGTTTGAACCTCATGTTTCCGTCCTGAGAGCCCGAAATCTCGTAGACCAAAAAGATGTACCTGGGAAAAGCACCAGGCAGGCTACGAGATCACGTCATGAGTCACGGCTTGGCGGTCTTTTCTGCGCCAGAAAAGACCGCTAAATATCACACGAGCAATGACAAGAAACTCGCTTTGTTCTAGCTTTCTGGTATTTCAAAACAATTGTCCTTCGATTGAAGGCAAACAACCAGGGCAAAAAGAGTGACATATCTGCCCTCGTCGAAAATCGAGCGAGTATTTCCTGACGCGGACACCGCTAGCAAAAACAATGCAAAGACTGTGCGCTCGGCATGATAGCTGCGGACCAAGATACATACTAACATACAGGAAAATAAATACCGACGAAAGAAAACACATTTTCGAGCTAAATGGCGTTAGTACTGGTATCAGCTTGGGCTTTCCCAAGCAGCAATGTCGCAATTTTCTCCTGCAGGGACACATCACAGGAAAGATACTATGTTTTTTTCTGAGTTTTTCTGCCAATGGTTCCAATATGTTCCAGCAATGGACCTTGACCACCCTTGGACAACCATTCTTTGAGGTAACTAGTTGCTGATTCATCCTGAAGACGGTTCTTAGACACCCGAAATGGGAAACATATAGACGAGTCCTGCGTATGTCCTGTTCAACGAGATGGAGTGGCTTCTGCCTTGAGAAGCAAAAGCTAACGTTCAAAATCCTGAACATGTAGAAATCATGACTTCAAGCACGCTTCTCCAAGCAATATTCAAAAAAGTTGAGCGATCAAGATGCAAGTGCGGCCATCGGTGAACATCCAATCAACATCCGGGAAGCATCGAGATGCACTGTCTTTGCTGTGATCTTGGCCTACCTTGTTGTGATGCACTTAGCCCCTCTCCATATGTCAGCCCCAGCATTGGCTTCACATCACCAACATGGCAAAAACAATTGCAGGGCTGTCTGATTGCAACCGATGCTTATAATAAACTCTGAATAAAACCAGTGCCTGCCTTGATCACAGCCAGAGACCCAGGTGAAATGTCAAGCAGTGCCTCACTGTTTTTTAATTTTTAAATGTGTTTTTTTTTTCAAATGGCAGTGGGTCAAAACCCCTATCATTATGTAACCATTGTTTCCCTATAATTTTGTTGGTGATTATCCCATATCATTGGTTACTTATAATATTGACCCATAGCCATATGTCTTTTCAAATGATCACAGTCTAAGCTTTTCAAAACACCCAAACATTCTAAGGCTTAAGCAGCTCGCAGGTGTGCACAGAGCTTCTTGTGGCTGGGGGGGAGCTTCTTGTGGCTGGAAGTCTGCTTCACCTGCAAGCCGCCCGCCGATGCCCGCCGTATATCCAAGGCACATATCAGCCAAACTGTTGATGACGAGAATGGTGTCAAACCAGTTGGCCAATTCGAAGAGAAAATCCTGGGTCACACCGCGTGGCTGTGGTCATTGTCCTGCAATCCCGAAGATGTCTTAACGATTGATATTTGCATGTGAGAAAAATAAAGAGTAAGCATAATCAATGAGATCCATCAATCAATAATAACAAACAATAGTAGTGATATTGGTAGTAAACATCATAGAAGAAATAATTGATCAACGATAGCAATAATGCCAATACATGTGTAAGCGCATGTTGGTCTGCAGTGTAAGGTTGAGACTGTCCTGAAAATGCTTCACTTCTGGGTCAAATGGCATGAGCAGCCCCACCTTTCATCGTCTGACGGCACGCCGCATGTGAACACTTTGGAACCTCCACCTGTTTTTACCCATGAAATGGGCTTGTCCATAAATGATGGTACCTACAAACCATCCAAAGATAGCCTTATCTGCATGGAAACCACCAGTTTTGCGGGCATACCTTTTTTTTTGACGAACCTAAACGGATTCTTCCAAAACTGTTTTTTTTCTGGAGATTAGAATGGGAAAAAAACCAGAAAACTAACTCTGC
>VSDK01001162.1:234802-239435 GCA_009767595.1 Symbiodinium kawagutii
AATGCTGTGCCATCCGGTGCCGGGGCACTTCCGCAGCTTGCCATCCACTCCCAGAGCCATGGAAGTTCTGGACCTTGTCATCTCTTCATCCTTGGACCAACGTCCCACGACGTGCCGTCTCGGGTTGTGACAACGTGCCGCGTGGTGAATTTTCACTACAAATAGTGGCCGATCTGAATGGTTGGTCCACCCTTAAAATCTTTAGATTGATGATGAGGCTTGGGCGTGAACGATCGGCAATGTTTTCATGGTTCATTGGATCAGTTGGATCCAAGCTTGAATTCTGCCAGGAATAGATGCTATCAGTTTGAAAGGCTGAGAAAACCACTCCAATCCTACTTCGAATTGCCAGAATTCAAAACCGAATTCAAACAATTGCGCGCGTTGCCAAGAGAGAAAACATTTTGGAGATGATCGAGATGTATTGCATGATCATTTAACATGCATCGTACAGAATCCACAATCTACAAACAATGGACGTTGAAGCCCGAGTTTGCACAGGGGTTACATGATGTAGCATGTATTAGCATGTCATTGTTGAGTGAGATGGAACGTGCCTGCACAAATGTTACAACTTGCGATCAAACCCGATCAAACACGAAAAAGACACGAAAAAAAACTTCAAATCGCTCAATGGGCATAAACATGTGCACTCCCACCTCTATCTTTTTAGTTTAATCTTTTTACTTGGGTATCTTCCCCACTCACTCACTGAATCTCAATTAATCTCAATCACTCTCTCTCTCTCTCTTTGATTTGGTTATCTTCTCTCCATCCCTCCATTCTCTCTACCACTTGTTCCCAGGGTCAAAGGAGCAAGGTTTGCAAGGGGCAAGGTTTGCAAGGGGCAAGGTTTGCAAGGGGCATGTGCCATCCGAACAAAACTTGATAGAAAAGGTCCCGTTGTATCTTCGTGCATCTCTGACGGGGTTTCATTGACAGCTGGATCTGCCAGTACTAATCATCAGCAATCAGGAGCCAGCATTAGACCATCACCGGCGGATAGGGTTGGATGATTTTGGATCCTGATCCCCTTTTGATAGTAGATCCATGGATGTGTTCATCAACCATAATATATTGGTTTCACCAGTTGGGTATGTGCCCAAAATAGCAGCACCCCCTTAAAAACCAATGGTTTCCTAAAAAAATGATCATTTTTTGGTGGGTCATGGTGGGTCATTGGTTACCCTAGTTTGGCGCACAGCCAGTTCAACAGCTGCTTATCTACCTGGTGGAAAATCCACTCCTGGGGGCCGCTCCTGTCTTTGACCCCCCCATAGCCGGGATAGGGACCGGCTCGGACTCCCAAACATCAACTGCGCCGAAATTCCATGGGCAACAGGGCCGCGATCCCGCTGGAAAGGCCCTGGGAGAATGCACCATACATACCTGGCAGCCCCAGGAAGCGGCAAAGGCCCTCAAATCATCCGAAAACACCCAGTGATAATAGTAAGCCAACCATTTTTGGGTTCCCTATCTTGAGAAATACCCAAGTTTATGGGGTAATACGGTACATCAACAATAATGGGGAATGCCATGGCTGATATCAACACAACAGAAGTATGTGAATCACAGAAATTGGGGTTTCCCAAGCCATGGGGGACCCTTAAAAAATGGATGGCTTTTTGTTTTAGATGATTAATACTATCATAATGTAGGCTTCTTCATATGGCGAGTCGGGTCACTATTAACCAACAATCTTACGGGGTCATTAACCATTGTATTTATTGGTAATACAAATGGTTCATGATTGACCCACAGCCATATGGCATGTTTTCTCAATGAGAAATCAGGCGATCAAAAACAGATCGAAATCCTGCTGTGAGAGCAGAACAACGGCGCAATGGTGAAGTGATCTAAGTTGCTGATTCATGCTGTTTCACCATCACTTACGAAGGGAACATATTGAGACATATGTTCAGCTAATGAAAGGACTGCTTGATCATCGCACCGATATGTAGAATGAAATAGACTAATTAACCAAACGAACTACGCAAGTTCATTGCAAGTTCCAACGGTTCTCCCGTTTTTTTCATGAATGATGCTGGTTACCATTGGCATGATTGTAAACCTTCCAACCGTTGGGTTCTTGCTGGGGACTTAATGGATTGATATCAAAAAACAGCGACCCACAGACCCGGGATGACTCAGTACATCTGAGTACCTATCCTTTTAGAAATTGAAACTTTAAAGCTGGTTGGTTGTTGAACCGCCCCTATGGAAAAAAATGCTTCTCAACCAACCACTTGTTAATAATAACTACTACAAAACATTAAGAATGTTAAACACCAAAACCACCAAACCAGTAGTTGTTTGACCATTATTGCTGGCTAGTATCCCCAATACTCACCGTTGTTAACCACTAGTAAACATAGAAAATCACCCATTCAAAAACTATGATCTGCGGCTGCCTACTGCAACAGCTGATCCAACAGCTTGGGCTTTGAACTCTCAGAACTGCTTGAGTTCTTCGACTCGGTCTTGTGTGAGCATGTTTGAACCATCCCCAAGTGCTACTCATGAGGCTTTGGTGGGAACATTTTCAGGATATGAGGGACCGGTGCGCAATCTGGACAGTTCACGCAGCTTGGGCTCAGTGCAATACTCTAAACATCCGCTCACCCTACTTTTTAAACCGGAACCTCAATCTACAAAATCAGCTACTTGGAGAACGGACAACCTAAGTGAGAACCTGAGTGCAATTGCAGAATCAACATCTGCAAACACACATTTGCTTAGAGGTCTCCAAAGGGAGAGCAGTATTGCGCGTGGCAGCCATGCTACTGGGCGAAGAGCAACTTGCAAATGACACAAACTTTGGCGACAGCTGTCGAAACAGATTCTTGCGTTCCTGTGGCTCCCGGGGGCTCATCCGGGTGCTGCGTGTCGCAGGGTTCAAACACAAACCCTGGGGGAGTTGGCGGGCACCCTGCTGCTGTGTGATAAAGCTATCCCGAAGCTGTGTCCAGTCCCTGTGCCACGATCCTTAAACTTTTCTTGAATCTATCATTTGGCTAGGGCACTCCAGGTAGTTCCAACTGGTTCCCCCTTGAAAGGCCATTTAAAATGCTATTCCTGGGTACCCCTGGCTCCAAGCAGCTCCCTCCCAACCAACAACCAACAATGTTCCAATCATTTGCCTTTCGGCAACCAATCTCAACCGCCCAAGTCATCAGCATTGGCGTCTCATTGCATCGCACCCCACCAGTCAGAGCTGTGTTTCACGGGTCCCTATCTCAGCTTATCCTCGCCCGGGAAACGACCGAAACCATCGAAACCCACAGTGTCTGCTCAGACCTCCGTTGCTCGTCTCTCTACGGCACTTGGTGCCTCTGCCACCAGTAAGGGTCATCCTTTCAACAATGGATCCCAACAAGGACTACGTAGACCAAGAACCAGGGGCAAACGGTTTGAACCCAGTGCTATTGATCAACTGTTTCACCATGACGTTTCCAATTCAACAGCATCAAGTATCCCTTTCTTCGAATCATCTCCCCCGATTTCCATGTTTGAACATGGTTAGCTACTAGTATAGTCACTGTTCATCATTCTGAACCATGGTATCAACCGTCATGACTTCACGGCGTATAGCGCCATTAAACTGAATCATTGGCCACAATAAACTTGGATTTCTAACTAATGGTTTCTAGGAGGTTTGTTAGCAACTGCTGACCAGATGGCAAAAGCTTCTCACGGTCACTCGTGGTTGTTCATCATCAGCCGATGGTTCACTAACCAACCAGATCTGGGAAATCTGGAGGAGCCACCGTGCTGACATCGATCGCATTATCCCACTCGGGTTTGTCCATGTTCGTCCTTCTGCATGGCGTGCCCTGCCCCAAACAAAATGGTTCAAACAATCCAAAAAGTGCAAGTCACATGAAGTCATCCAGTGATGCCTTCCAAACCCTGCCAGAACCATCGTGTCTGAGAGGCGCTTTGCCCGGGTATGGCCCGTGGCCCTAAGCCTTCACGGTGCCCCAAATACACAGCTTGGAACTTGGGACGTGGTAACCGCTGCCGAGTGTCTTCTCCAACTTCGGAAGAGTCGCCACCATCCCTAGGCGGTGCCATCATCTGCGGTGGCTCCTCAACCGGTCACGGCTCCTACCCCCTGGCGAATTGGGGCATCTCCCTCTGTGTAGAAGGGTCCAATGATCCTTCTGACCCTCTGCCGATCTCTGCCTCCCCTCGTGGCTAGGTGGGGAAGCCAGAAAAGCTTCTTGGGTGATTTTTTGAGGGGATCATTCACCACTGCATGGCTTTGCGGGCTAGATCCAGCACCCTGACAACCATCAAACAACTAAAAAGATCCACCCTGTCTATGAGCATTGCGACCATCACTGGTCGTGAGCCTGGCCAAAAAGAAGCAAACACAATAGAAATGCAAAAAAGAACGGTGCAATCACCACTTGCTCAATCCGGCACAATCCAAGACATAAACACTCCTTGTCTTCAGCATTTGAACCATTGTCCATTTTTTGGACTTCCATCCGCCCATGCTAGAAAAAAACAATCATAAATAAACTTAGATATACCTTCCAGCTAAGCCGAAAAAGCCGGAATTATTACGTTTTTGAAAAAAGAGCACGTTTTTTTTTTTTGGTGTGAGAATTTCCACGCCACCAATTTT
>VSDK01001172.1:0-53597 GCA_009767595.1 Symbiodinium kawagutii
CACGACACGGTGGCACCGTGAAGCCTAAGCTGACCCCGGAGAGATGATATGTATTGACGAACCATGCATTTATTTGATCTAAGTAGAAACATCAAAATGGTGGAAAAGAAATAGAAAACATATGCCATGTTTTGAAGGCTCTTGCTCGCGTATCCATTCTTGACGTGACTCAGCATCCATACCGGAACCTGAAATGTTGTTCCAACTTGTTTTGAAGAAAACATGTTTGCTGTTTTTCTCTTTGACATCCTGCACATAAAATTACAAACAAAAACATTTTATGGATTTCGCTTAGGAACAAAGCTTGAGGCCCTGGTCAAGGGACTGAACCAGCTTCCTAAATTGAGACTCACGCGGTACACGCTGAATCCCCGATTCCTGGAAAGCTTCTCGGAGCCAACGGTTGCCCAGTTGGCGGATGTCACCCCCCGGGACCAAAGCCTTTTCTTCTCTGACCTCCTCAGCATCCATATGACGAAGCATGTGTTTCCGAAGGCACCTGAGTGGCACAACGCTATAGTTTCATATGTGTGAGTATACGTATGATTTTTTTCTGTAGCAATGGTTCATACCACCAAGCAACCTTCCCTCTGGTGAAAATTGCTTGAGCTTCACTGCAGAATTCGCTAGATCCACTGCCATGGCTGCAGGGAAGGAGGTCGCAGCCAAAAGAGACAAAAGTAAACAAAGGTGTAGTGGCCTAGCTAACTAGCACCATGTGTTTAAATTTCCCTTGTTTTTTCTCCTTGTACTCTGCATTATTTCACATTCATCACTTGTTGTTGTAGGATGCACCGTTTCGAGCCCCAAGGTGCTGTCGATCAGCTGGCGTGCTGTCTTGGGACCTCAGTGTTTGACCAATAAGGTCACTTCAGAAAATATCAAAGAGGTCACTTAGGCAATGTAATAGTCATTGTTATGTCTTAAGTGACCTTTTAAAATTTTCACCTTAAGTGACCTTAATTTGAGGGCACTTTGAAGCGCCTGGTATATGTCATACAAGAGATCAGAATCATTATAAGCGACTCCATCATCAACCGTCCAGGGTTTGAGAGTATCTTGGCCAGCGGCAATTCCCATGCATTGGAGTGAAGTGATCAGGTATCAGGCGGCAGTACTGGTCAAAGATGATTTCACCCTCAAACCCTTACTGTAAGTTTTACGAACAAAATATCACATAGATGTGGGACAGCTGGCAAGTTCCTGAATATCAGCTAGCATCGTGTCATGTATCATTTTCGCAAAATTCAAACATGTACATGTGTGTCGCTTAATCTGGTTCAAACCAAATGGGGAGAATTGTGTTTTACTGCTGGCTTCATTAGCGCTTCCCAGTGATTAAATTCAATCGCTGGTGAGACTGACTGTTCCTATCTCCTATCTCCTCCTACTGTTTCTACCCCTCCTACCACTACTACCAGTCCTACTCCCACAACTGCCACCACGAACCACGACAGTCCATCACCACTCTAACAGCTAGCAACATCCAGGGTTTCAATCCTGGCACCTCTACACTGGGGACATACAAACATCAAAAATCCTATCTCAACCGCTTGGTGGTTGAGCCACCCCTATACAAAATCTTAGTCAACCAAATAACCATTTGGTCTCACTCTGCTGCGGACAAGTCCGCGCAACTACCACGGCTAGCCGGATTGAAACAACCATTTGATAATACTTGGGAAAGTAAAAACACCTTTGAAACCACCAACCACTTAAACGTATTTTGCACCACCACATCTTCACCATCAAAGATACCCCAACCATGCAGCCGCATGCACCAGCGTCTACAATCAACCTGTGCCGACGTGCGCCTCCGCACATCCCAAGCCCAGGGCTTCGGAAACAATCCTTGGCTACGAAAACCATCAGACCAGCCATCCTTCCCGTCTTTTCCGCTGGTTGTTTACATCGAACAGGTTGTCTTAACATAGATGTTAGGAGGTATACCAAAATATAGATGTAAGGGGAGCTTAATTATTAAGTAAAATAGGGTCTTCAATGTTTCATAGTCGTACTATAGACGACGTTAAGAGGTATACTTCAGATGCCATAATAAGAAACACAGGGACAAACATCCGAGAAACAATGAACATGTGCATGCGTGTTAATAGGTAGCCAGGTGACCACCAAAGGTATCATGCCATGGTCGTGTCCATAGGTATACGAAAATACCATGCCAGGTAATCAGCGACCACCTTGGAAAAGCACGTCCACAAACAACAACGAACAACAAGCACATCAGCTGCGACTGACCAATATCCAGGCGTATACCATAGAATTATATAGGTAAATAGGGGGGAATGATTGGGGATTATATTGATGTAATAGGTCAAGTAGTATTTGATGATATGATTTTAAATGAGAAATTCTGGTGGCTAACTGGTTGCTGGTGGAGCCACCCTATGATCTTTTGTCAACCAACCATTTGTTAATGACTACATTTGGGAAAATAAAAAATGTTTGAAACCACCAGCCAGTACTGTATACTATCCAATTCCCGTACTGTTTGGTGATTTTGCTCGGTCAGTGGCTGGCCTTGGGGAACAAGACTGGAATATTGCAAGAACAGATATTCGACTGAATGTGCGGAAGTTAACATGGGCAGCTTCTGTATCCCACCGCGCTAGCCCATATGAAGAGTAGCATCAGCTGTTCACACATATTTGCAAATTGATATGAAAAATCACAAAGGCTCACCCTACCATGCACTCTATCCCAGCACACATGTTCTTTGCAAAGCTTTGTGACGTATCGACCGCCTATCCTGAAGCTACATGGGGTGCCCACCGCGAACCCACTGCTGGACTCGCTTCAGCTTGCGATAGACCTCGGGCTCATGCTGGATGTTGACACCATGCCTCGGCCGTGATCCCAGTCATGGGGATGCCCAGGTAACTGGAAAGTACCACATGTGACCTGACAATCAGAGGGTTCAAGGCGTTCAAGGCTCACCCTTCAGTGCTCAGCAACAAGGGCGATACAACCAGGGAAGAATCAAAATATCAAAGGGTCGTTTACCGAACTGCTTCATAGGTAGTAGATGGTTGTCAGAAAATCAACATTATGTAACCGCAACCAATATTTGTGGGTGTTCACCTACAAACAATTCTTTACATTGCATTGTGTTCATGTGGGTGAAACATATTAATGATACATCACTTACATTCTTTCGGATTCCACCCTTCTTATCTGATGATATCTTACTCTCTCGGTACAATCCGGAGCCAATTGGATCGACGCCGCTCCAATGGCAGCTGAGTCGTGAACCTCGAAACTTCACCTGGGCCTTTAAGGTTGATTCATTTCCTTCAAGAAAAATCACATTTGTTTGTGGTGGTTCTAAGTCTAACCCCTATATTCAAAATATCCAACAACCAAGAAACTGTTTGTTGATACTGGAAAAAATGTTTAAACCCACCAAGTAGTCATATTTTGTTTGTGGGGCATCAGCGGTACACATGCTACACACCTGAGCAGCCTGAGCAGCTTCTCCTTTTGCAGTCACACGTGGAAGCCTATCCCCAAGTCAAATTTTGTCAGTCTCTGGCGTTATTAGCCAGGGTCCCAGGGTTGTAAAGTAAAGTGGATAAAAAAGTGGATCCGCAGCTGGAAATCACTAAAGACTCGACTGTATTCAGCCTTAAGATCACAAAAGTCTGATCATTTGGCGGTTTCTCAAAATAGGGAACTCTAAAAAATGACTGGTTTATTCCCAATCAGTGGCAAATACAGGATGTTTTGGGAGCACCCCTATTTTGAGAAACCCCCATTTTGATCTTGCGCAGCGCGCACAGTGCGAAGGCTGGCTGGGTCGGTGTCTCCCGGCCACAGCCAGCAAAATGCAAATCTGAACTGGCGACTGTCACGGATTCGGTTCACACTTCCTGGCCATGTGCCGGCTCGGGTGGCCCAACGGTGGCTAGTTGAGCAACCAAGTCATCAGGGCTCTGGGCATGTAAGTCCAGATCACCATCATAGGCACAAAGTACTGGAAGATGTGCTGTGAGAGCCTTTAGCTGCTCATTCAGATGCTTCAGAGAAGGATCTCCCATGAACTTGATGGTTTTGCACAGACTCGGTTTCCCTTCGAGGTCTGCGACTCGAGCGCAGGTCTGAGCAGCTTCCTTTTCTACTAAGGAATCGCCAATGGAGATGAGGTTCAGGCCATCAAAGTCGCTCTGACCAACAGGCTGGAGAAACTCCAGCATTGCATTGCGCTTCATGGTCACATTGAGATCCTGAGACCCGAAGTCTGAATGCTCAAGTGCTGCAGTCTCCGACGGTGGAAACTTGCTTGTAGCATGTTCTGGAGCATAGTACACTGGTATTTGTAGTTCTTTCAAGAGCTCTTTCATGTCTAATCCTGGAAGGTACTGATCCGCGGATTCGAAAACCCATGGCCGCTCTGAGAGGCTCACAATGGCAACGCGGTCGCCACAAGTCTTGGCGAGCCGCAGGGCCTTTGCGATCAGTCGACCGTGCTCCTCAATGGCTGCATAGCATGGGAAATCTGCGGGTAATCCACGGCTGGTAATTCCTCTACGTCCGACGCACGGGCGTCGACGTGCTGAAGCACTGGGCGCACACATCCGAGCAGCATCTTCGATGAAGCTGGTGGGCAAAAGAGTATCATCCCAGTCAAAGATGATGCAAGTCTCGGGCTTCTCGGGCTTCTGAGCTTTTGTAGAAACGGTGCTGACAAGCTCTTCTTCGAAGGCTGACTGAGCTGCGGTGCTTGCTGTGCTGCATTCGGAGTCCACACTTCTCCACTCTTTACAAGGATCATGAACTGACTCTGGCAAAGACATCACATGAGATATGACGTCAAAGCCTGAGACATCTGTCGCTGCCATGTTCTTTCGTAGCAAAATGCGATGCCAAGTCTTGTTCTTGCAGCTGGTGCTACAATTAGCTACCGGTCACTGCAGGACTTTGGCACAGGAAAATGGGCCTAGTTTTTGGGGAGCACACAGCAGCTGCAAAACACACAATTCAGGGCCATCACTGGCAAAACTGATTCGCAAGAAGTGAATGGCACGCATCTCTGACGAGCAGTGAATGAACAGGAGAAAATCTAAGATTTACCATGAGTTGCATCAATACTAAGCATGAAGAACGAAGCATTCATCACCATAAATCTGTCTTTAAAATCCAAAGAAAAACTTCTTATACAACCCATATATGATGGACACAGTAAGAGCAAGAACCACTCACCGTTGCGATTGACCGTCATTGACTCATTGACAATCAACTGGTTGGTGGTTTCAACCTCCGTGAAACGTATGCTTGTCAACCAACCATCCCAAATACAGTATTGAGGAAAATCAAAAATGTAAATCAAACCACCAGCTAGTAGTTGTTAAACCGCTAGTATTGCTCATCAATCCCTATTATTAACAATACATACCCTTATGTAAAAAAGTTGATAAAACATAATCAAACCACCAAGTCGATTAATACTTCATTCTTGCAAACCACAGTTTCAACTAAAATCTAACGATGATATACCATCTGTTTAACCATGATCCATCAGGCATTAGTGCAGTTCCAAGCATTCATCAACCAATCACCAACCAATCACCAACCATCATTCACCATAGGTTTAATCAAACCATATAGCTTTAACCATTCCACTACCCACCTAAACGTCGTTTAACCCATAGGTTTAACCATCCACTAGCCACCGAACCCATAGGTTTGACAGCTTAACCCATAGGTCTAAGCCATCACCAAGCACCATCCACCACCAAGCACCATCCACCGCCAAGGTGCAGCTGCATGTGGTTCAGCCTTGCCAGGGGCAAGGCCACCGCCAGGCCCGCCAGGGTGCCCCCGGAGCCGCATGACAGCACCAGGTGGTCCTGCCATGGGAGGCTTTTTTTGGGGTAGGAATTGTGGTGGTTGATGATGATTAAGGATGGTTAATGGTGGTTAATAATAGTGGTTAATAATGGTGGTTAATGATTAATGATGGTTACTGGTTGATGATCTTGAATGATGATTAATGATGTTTTTCTTTTGGCAGGAACTATAATGATTGATGGCAGTTAATGATGATGATTAATAATGGTTAGTGGTGGTTGATGGTGGTTGATGATGATGAGTGATGGTAAATGACGGTGGCTAATCAATGGTGAATCAATGGTGAAGTGCAGCGGTTAATTATTGATGGTGGTCAATAATGGTTGATGGTGGCTGATGGTGGTTAAGGATGGTTAGTGATGGTTAATGATTAATGGTGGTTATTGATGATTAAGGATGATCAATGATGGTTAATGATCATCAATGATGTAAGGGCGGTTAATAATGGTAAATCAATGGTGAATTAGAGCGGTCAACGATGGTTAATCATGGTTGATGATGGTTGATGATGATTGATAATGGTTTGTGATGATTAATGTGGTTAATAATGGTGGCTAATCAATGGTGAATGGTGAATGATGGTCGATGTGGGTTGTTTGAGTAGGATGGTTCATGATTGCTATTGATGGTTCATGAACAATGAATCAACGGTTAATAAGGGTTTTGTTTGTTAGTAGGGAACTGCAGTGGTTAAGAATGGTTCATGGTACTTGACATGTTTTTAGATAACTATAGTGGTTACTGATAGTTGATATGTTTTGTGTTTTTTTACAGGGAGTTGTGGTCGTTAATCATAGTGGTTCATGATGGTTAATAGTAGGAATTCTACGGTATTATAGTGATTGACAGGTTAACTATAGTTGATGCGGTTTTTAATAGGGAACTATGCTGGTGAATAATGGTTAGTGATCGTGGTTAATCATAGTGAACAGTAGGATATTGTAGTTGTTGTGATTTTTCAATGGGTGTTTTTTTAGGTCTTACTAGAACCCGTAATAATGGTTGATAGAGAATTTTAATGTGTTTAATACCGGATTGTGGTGGCTAATAGTGGATATAATGATTAACAATTACTAGTTAGTTAATAGTAGGGATAATGAGTCCGACCCAAAAAATGTTCAACAGGTAGTAGTTGGTGTTTGGTGGATGTTCAATAGTTGCAAAGGATGGGCAATAGTTGATAGAAATGGTGTTTAAATGCTGGTAGAGAACAAATGGTTATCAACTGATTGTTTTTGATATGGTTAATGACATTGTTCATGATGGATTAATACCGCCAATGATGTGAATAATTCAAAATGACATGTGTTAATAACTGGTGGTGAACTGGTCAAAAGACGGTTATCTGATGATAGACTGATAATATGGCTGAAACTGGTTCATGTGATGCTTAAGTGATGATAAATGATGTGTGTCAACTATTATCGAACTCCATCTGGATGGCCTTTTGCACACACAGGCCATTTTAGTATTGCAACAAAGGGGTCATTCAAGAGTACCAGCCTGTTTGGAAGACACTCCTGCAATAGCAGGGGTTTTCAGTGTGGGTTTTCAAATCGCTCATCGTGCTGAAATACTTTAGGTGCACTAATGTTCAATCTGGTAGCAATACTCTTTTATTAAGGATGATGTTCAGAAACCGATGATTTGAAGGTTCTGAAGGACTGATGAGCAAACAAGCCATCGATCCCGCTTCTTTACAAACGGTCAATTGCTTACAAGCATCTCTCCTTCAGCAGGCGTTTTCTCTGCATGTCAATCTGGTAATGCATGTATCGATGTTCTAGGTATGTATTGCTCATGTTGTGTGTATCTATGTATGTCATGTCTTTTTGTGTGTGTGTGTGCGCGTTTGGATGTGTGCTAGTATGCGTGAAGCAAATTTGCACAATCCATCCCTGTCTGGGGAATAGGGTGATATGGAGAGAGAAAACAGTGGGATTTAAAAACAATGATCACAAAATATATATGTGTAGATGTACAATCTGTAAATATATGTGAATGTAAATATATATATATATATGTATATGCAAATGTGAATTGGAAACCAGAATATCGTCTGTATGTACACCCAGATCATTTTTTTCATAAAATCAAATAAATGACTCTATTCTATACTTACATGAAAAGAAAAGTATATCTACATGTTTATATACATGCATGCAACCCAACACGCTCGGATGAGAAAACGAAGGGCTGTACGCTCATTATATGCTGCTTAAAGCCCTTGTAGCGGTTTGCAACTATCAGTATCAGGATTCAGCAGCAGGTAATTAACCACTATCAAGCATTATTAACCGCTATAATTCCCTAGAAACCACTATTTGGATTTACTTGGTGAGTGGATTTTGAGGGTGTTCCCAGCCACTCTGTTTCAAACTTGGTTCAATGGGTCTTGTTGATGGGCATTCCCACCATGGCTCCACCAAAAAACTCCCCAGTATACTGAGTCGGTTTTGGTTAATCTCTTCCGGGAAAAAAAACTTATCAAAAGCCTGGCCCCCCAAAAAAACCTGGTTAATAGCTGATCCCTTCCTGTTCAGCCCGGGCCCAACAACCCCGGTTTCGCTGCCGGCTTCACATCAAAAGGCCTCCCCAACTTGGCCGAGGCTCGATTCGATTTTGCATACCCTGCGTTTTCAGCCTGGCGGCTCAGGCTGCATCACCCCCCTATCGAATGCAGAACTATAAAGAACTATATGCAGAACTGCGTGTGTGCATGCACATACCTGCATTTGTGTATGTGTGCATGTGCATTTGTGTATGCATTGCCGGATTGAAAAAAAAACACAAGACACATGATAATGCACACAAAAACCCTTACCTGCACAAATAGACGCAAAGGGAAAGTCCCTACGCGAAACCTCACCGGGAGTGCAGGAGGTGTAACAAACAATTATGTAGAAAGACATATGGTTTTACATATGTATACAGTATACACTTCAACGAATTTGTACTAATGGAAATAAACAATAAATGTATACTGTATGCATATATTACATACACACATGTGATTACACACACATTTAGTTTCTGCTCGAGAATTTGCATCACTTGAGAGGTGGCTGTTCTGGAAGTGCTGGGAGATTCAACAACGAAAGAACAATTTCACCATGTCGGTCTACCACCTGGTGGTAACCACCAATTTCTGGAGAAATGAAGCTCCTGAAATCTCCCGTACCACTGAATCACTGCCTCATATGGTGCAAGCAATGGGAGCTCAATGCTGATAAACCATCTTCGTAAACACCATGGCAGAACTGGTGGCTGACCTGATCTGCATCTCGCACCCTTAGCCATCCTGAAGACACTACTAAGCGCATCATTAGCCACTAGTAGCCATTCATTCAGAACCAGCAGCCGTGCTTAGCCGCGCCATTCTTACCCATTCATTAGCTGTTCTTAGTCACTACTAGAAACTCATGATAGTCATCCTTAGCCATTCATTCACTTTCTAAGTCAATCTGTAACTCATTGCTAGCCGTCCTTCGCCATTCATGAGCTCTTCCCACTAGTAACTCATGACCAAGCATTTCTTAGAGTTCATGGCTCTAGAGCCACATGAGTGACTAGAGCCATTTCCTAGAGCCATTCTTAGCCATTCATCAAGCATGATGAGCACCCATGAGTTGCTCATCTCCGGTCCCAGTGGCTGGATCTGCAGCTCCTCCACTGCACTAACATATCCCCAAGTTCCCAGGGGACATGTGCCACCCACCTGGCTCGCATGCCGTGGCTATGGCGGAGGAAATCCGTTGCCGCAAGTTGATTCTGGTGAAGGATGACATGGCTGGGTGTTTCTCAAGTCAGTTTGGGGTATCCCCCAAATCGTCCAATATCAACCAGTTACAGTAATAAACCAGCTGTTTGGGGGGCTCCCTATTTTGAGAAACCATGAGAAACTCAACCATCACACAAACATGCTTTACATAGGTGATACGACCGACCATCCCAAATAATATGAGGGAAAATCAAACATGTTTGAAACAACCAACGAGTTTGTGGCACTGGCACTTCAGAGATTGGTATATAAGTGTTGCTCCAATGCTTCTGGTTGATGATTTCGCATGGCTTCAAGAACGCATACTGGTTCACTATGGCAAATCCTAGCACCAAATCATGCAGAAGTCAGCTACTGCTGGGTTCCCTCTTGGTGGATGCTGATGACGCACCACCAACCCAAAATGGTAGGTCACTGCAGTAGCACACAGAGATGTCAACGACCCTCAGAGGTATATCCCCAATAAACACAGCTCATGCTACATAAAATAAAGATGCCGAAAGTGGACAGGGTGATCTGCTGGAATCTGATTGATGCTGTAGAATTCACACTTGTGAAGCAGCAGTATGTTGCCTGAACTTGGAGGGCAAGTTTCGGTACTATCTCAGTATGCATGCACACCCTTTAGCTCCACGAGAAATATGTTGGCATTGGACCCCGTCAAAGAGAAGTGAAACATGACCAGCCATTCAAGCCATTTTGGGCCTACCCGTTGTTTTCTTCAGTTGATGTTCCTCAGGAAATTTTAGTCGCTTCTGTCTCTTGAAGCAGTCCAATCGATTGAATACCGATTCCCAGACGCCTGTTTCCTCCACAATATAGCTCCGCACACTTTCAGCTCGCACCCACCAACCAACCATTGCTACCATTGGTTCCAGCAACACAGGCACATAGCTCACAAATACCCCAAATAGACAACATTCAAATTCCAAATTCACTCAGCAATATGCAGCTATACATTCACATGATCAGCGGCTTTACCAACGAATCTCTGTCGAGTTGCGGGGATCACATAGGGATTTTTCCCTTCGCTTCTGAGTTGCTCCGCCATGGCTTCGTTCCTGGGCTTCAGCGGCAAGCACAAGAGATGGTGTCGAGCAACGAAAGATGGCCAATGAATGGCTCAGAATGCTGAGTAATGACTTACCGAAGCAGCGGGGACAGCCCATGAATGGCTACCGATGGCTGGCAATGAGTTACAGGTACAGTGACCAAGAACAGCTCATGAATGGCAAAAGATGGCTAGTAATGAGTTGCTAGTGGTGACTCAAAACATCTAATGAATGGCTAAAAATGGAATGGTTTGAAACTAGTGATTCAGGATGGCTAAGTTCATGATTACAGGGAGATCCAAAGAACGATGACCCAACTCCCAATTTTACCAAACATGACTGGGAAATGCTGGTGGGTTACCATCATGGGTGGCTGTTCGACATGAATCTCTGATTACTTTGGCTTTCAAACTGATTCAGTCGCGTTTCCAACGGCGATGTCACGCATTCTGGGGCGTCACTGTTCTGCTTGGACAACGAGTGACGCTTAGATCTACTACTACATGATCACTACTCCATCGGATGGGGCACCGGAACCAGTTTGCACGGGAGTGGCGGGCTTGGATCAACTCGTCCCACTGATTGCTACCTAAGGACTTGGTCAAGCGAAAATCTCATGACCATAACCTGGGATTGCGGGGTGCCACCCTGTCACCGGGTGCTTGTTTTCTTGTCCTTGGCAGTGCAAAAACGTTTGTGATGCTTACTGGTGCTTGTGCAACCAAAACGTTGGATCTGTATAAATCAACCACTACAAGTTTACCCTAAAAAGCTGGTGATGCACCGTCAAACAAAGGGTGGTTATCGATGTATGAATCTACCATTCATCAACTATCAACATTCTGTTCCATCGGCTTTCCAGTGAGACTCCCACTTCAATGCCCTCGTTTTTACCATGTCCACATTGAACCATTTTCCTGGTACTGGCAGTGCAGCATACACAAACAACCCTCGAACAATGATCTGAGTGACCTGATTGGAACACATTGAAACATAGTAATTATACAATCTCGAAAATCAACCATCAGTGAGATATGTTTGAAGAAATGAATTTGAACAATTGATGGTAAAAAATCACCTATTAACCTGATACTAAAACAGGCCATTTCAACCACCCACTGGGCACCGATGTCCAAGCTGCAAGCGATCCGCGGCTTGGAGGTCTCCACCAAAGCGGCGATACGTCGAGGCAGCACAGAGGTGCAACTGGGCATCTGCCAAGCGACTGATGAGGAGGTTCCCCTCCACACCTGCGCAACGAACGACGGCGCTACTAGGGTGGCATAGGGATCATCCCATGGCTGTCGGCATAGGGATCATCCCGGACTCAGGGTTGAGCTGCAAGTAGCTTCACTCATCATCCAGCTTGGTGAACATAGTCTTGCCCCAGGCTGTTCAAGTCTTGATCACTTGAGGGCTCGGATGATCATCCCCATTTAGTAACTTCGCAACCATGGTCATCAACCTATTTATCAAGGGTAGAACCCACTTAGGCTAGCAACCAAGTGGGATAACCTAAGTGGGATTGGAAAGTGTACTCTGATCAGAACCACTTAGGTTGGTGATCAGTGCTAGTTGCTCACCATGGTTCACCAGTCACCAGCTATAAGATGATCATCCCAGTGCCATGGCTGCGACCAGCACGCCCACGACCTGGATCCTCCTCCAACAGCTGATCTTTCACCTTGAAACGCGCCCAACGGCGCCCGTCGCGCAACACGTGTTGCGCTGTGAAACATCGTTCCGACTCAACGGCAACACTGCGGCAGTGAAACCCCTGCCGAAAAAATGGAGATCCCACAACTAGAGGTTTTCCATACATGGTGTGTTCTCAAAACACGGGACCCCCCAAAATGGTTGGTTTATTGCGATAAGTAGTTAATATTGGATGATTGTGGGGGACCCTATTTTGAGAAAAAACCACATTCATGAATTAAAGTTAAATGGTTTGTTATCCAACTTTTAACATTTGGGGGCCCCACCTTGCATCATACCGTGATCCTGAAACGGACTTGCCAAGGAGCCAACAACACCACGTGGGCTTCGAGATTCAGCAACTTAGCGGCCACTGCGGTGGCTCGGCAGTGATTCGATTGCAAACCTCGCCCCAGGTGAATCCACACTGCGCAGGTCATGGGAAGCAACTGGTCAAACGAAGCGAATACAAATGGGTGTTCACTAATGCAACCAGCGAACTGGTTATGGGTCAATATTAACCAACCATAATAGGGGATAATGATAATGAACAACCATTTTAAAGGGAAACCAATGGTGAATGATGGGGAACCAGGGGTACGGGGTTTTGACCCACAGCCAACTTAGAATAGGTGTACCCCCAAAATTGTTTGGTGATTGGAAATGGTTTATATCTGTCCCAATCTTAAAGAAACCACCCAGTTCGTGATTCAGGAGTTCAATGGAGTTTAGGGCTACCCGGGTTGACCACCAATGGTGAAACCATCGACACCTCCAACATCAACATGGTGAGGCAACCTGTCTGGGAGCACATCTTTAGTCAGAGCAAACCTGGATACACATGTTTTAAATTGAATTTTCTCAGAATCATAGTCAATCTTGCAGAAGTGTCTTGTGTTCTTGTCACACACTCTGAACAGCATCAATCACTGACTGATATTCGCCGTAGAAAAAACGGACCATGATTTCACCTCATCCCCACTGCTCCATACAGCTCTGTGGTGTAGTCTGTCCTTCGAATCTGCCATGGTGTTCACGCAATTTAGCACTTGCCAATGGTTGATTGCTAGTGATCTACTGGAATTACACAGTAAGACGATTCGAGAACTCATAACACCCACGGATAGGATGTTGACATGACAATTCCAGCTAGAGCTTGCTGGAATCGTCAGGTTCTGTGGCCGTCAAATAGCAGTTATTCGGCCTTCTTTCATTTCCCAGCAATTCTTATGATAGGTTGATTTGACATGATTGCTAGTATCATAATAAACCAATTTCAAATCAGGTTTTTTGCACATCTAAAAAACTACAGATCTAAAAAAACTGAATGTCAAACCAACATTTGTATATACATTTGTTCTCATGATACCTTCCAGTGCTGCTTCCAATATTTGTCCATCCCACCTACCCATGCGTCGATTTATTCGGGAAACTGTGTATGGTTCAGGGGAGGCAAGCGAGGAGTCAACGTTGCCCACAGCGGCGCCTCCAATGGTAACAACACAGTCATGGCCGTTCTCCAAGGCCTGCGCGACAATAGGAATGGGGACTTGGTCCGCAACCTGGGGTGTGTCATTCTGAAATGCTCCTTGTTCCTACACATAAGCATATCCTTGTAGAATCATATATATATACGTATGTATACTTAACTTATCTTCTAATACTTATCTACGAATAGTTTGTATCTATAGTCATGACAATGATTAAGGATCAAAGATGACGAGTTGATGATGACAATGATGGCAACAATGGCATTGATGACAATGGAAACAATAATGACAGTGATCGATGAATATCGATGATGATGAGCTGATGATGACAATGATTCAGGCTACAATGATGGTTAGTGGACTGACGTTGCGAAGGATGACAACGATAACAATGATGGTTGAGTTGATGATGACACTGACAATGCTAGCAATGACAATGCTAGCAATGACAATCATCATGTCATGAGGATAACGATTGATCATAACAATGAGAGAAACATAGGAGGAGGAGAAGGAGGAGGATGAGGCGCAGCAGCTTCCATCCACATATATAGATAGAACCCCAAACCATGATGTGGGGAATGACAATGATTCCAATCTTACGATGATGCGGATAATCATTGCATGATTGTATTGTCAAGCATAGTGATTGCTTCAGGAGAAGTGAGAAAATGAGAGACAAGGAGAAGGAGGCGGATGATGTGGGCAAAAGCTGTAAAATTGGATCATGTTACAACTATCAACACATTGAAACCCATCAAGAAAGAATCGGCACACCGTCAGCAAAATGAAGCACCTAATTATCAACGACCAATGACAATGACAATCAATGATCATC
Source organism: Symbiodinium kawagutii (assembly GCA_009767595.1). Classification (NCBI taxonomy): domain Eukaryota; class Dinophyceae; order Suessiales; family Symbiodiniaceae; genus Symbiodinium; species Symbiodinium kawagutii. Next base: position 14,722 of record VSDK01001172.1, read on the forward strand.
TCTGCCACATGCTACAACAATAATTTTTGTTCGTGAGTAAGGATAGCAGTCATCGTTGAATCATTGACATTCACCCTCACCAACCATCTTAACCCTCACTAACCCATCATCAACAAATCATTAACCATCATTGGCATTTGTAACGTTTACCACGTGTTTCTCAATAGAATCCACTGGAAAATCCACGATTTCTAGCTTATTTTCGCAGGAACAAGGAATCTTTTCAGCCAGCCATGTTTGAATCCAAGAGTGAGGCAGCCTTAATCTTCAGCATGGGTCGTTTATTAGACGTGATTGAGCCAACCATTGTTGATAATCAATGAAATATCCTGATCCTTGGAAGAATCTTGCAGCCACACACTGGAGTTGGTCAATAAATGTTTACCTGCCTGAGAATCTTCTAGGCTTATCCATGTTATCCATGATGATAGTTGGTTGCCATGTTGCTTGCCATGTTCAACGCACCATCCTGGGGTCGAACTCTAAGCCTCGGCCATGAGGAACTCCAACCTGGGGGCTGCCATGGTTGATGCCGCTAGTAAAGATGGCCAGTCATGGCCAATGATGGCTGGCTAAGAATGGCTCATGCCAAGGGTGGCTAAAAATGGCTAAGAATGGCTAAGAATGGCTACATAATCATGGCAAGGGTGGCTAATGACGCTGAATGACGTTTTGTAATCATTGATGACGATTCACACTGCTAGACCCTCAAAGAAATAAGCCTGGTGAGCTGGAAAATCAATGTTTATTAGTACATCCCTTGCCAAATCAGTGCGCCATACGCCTATATATATATATATATCACGCCCGTCGCCCGTGTAAAATAATTAATTAAATGCATTTATGCATGTAAAGCATAGATTAACAATGATAAACAAACATGAACGGCTGCATTCATTGATTAAAAGGTCTAAGTGCACAACTTTGCTGCATTGGAGCCTGGTTCTAAACTTGTGTCCAGCTGTAGAGAGACCTGGTGGGTAAGGGATCGTCGCATGAAAGCCACAGGGTCACTCATGGCCTTGAATATCTAGTGCTATGCATCCAGAATGCCATTGACTGCCGCTATTTTGATCAATCATTCTCAAACCATTCGCTTGTTTGTTAATATGCCCAATCATCACAATCACTAGCTAGGATTCCAGCATCAATCAGAACCACCATTGACAGTAGACGGCTGACAATCATAGCCAATGATCATGGTGGGGATAACAACAAAAATATGAGGCAATATTAATGATGTTTCTATCAGTCAATAACCACCATGATGAACCGTCATTCTTAAGCAATAACCGTGCAACTCCGCTGGGTGGAACCCTTTTTGCCCCTGAGATTTGGGAGAGGGAAACCCTGGTGGCCACCATGGTACCACCAGCTATAAATGATCCACCAACCAATGGCTCTGGGAACACAATGCACTCAATTCACTCAATGCTTTATATGTTCTTGTTGGCAGATTCTGGCTCGAAGTGAGTGACCTTCATGATAAGATTGATTTCTCTAAAGTATGCAAATCACTGTCATGAAGGTATTAAGAGATAAAGTATGCGAATATCGTTTATTGTGCATTGAAAATTATTTGCAAAATAACGATATTTAGTCAAATAATTACTTAATGCATTTGGTACCAATTGTTTGCTAATCCAAACCCAACAAATGTCATCAAGAACATCAAAGTAGGATTGACTGCAAGTCCGGTCACCAGCAAACTAACCTGTACAGTATTTGGAAAATTAACAAACTAAATAACCAAACAATCTAGAAATATCGGTATAGTATCGTTAAGAGTTTCAGCTCTTTGGTGAATTTCCCCTTCCACCTTTGCTGCAAACGTCTCTTCCGTAGTAATAGTTTGTTCCGAAGCAGTTAAACACAAACTTTATCAGGGGGTATTGTGATACGATAACAATTTCTACCATACGATAACAACTTCTATGATACGATGACGACTTCTACCATACAATACAGTTAAACACAAAGGTTATTTTGGGGCGTTGTGATATGATGACAACTTCTACCATACAATAAGGACTTCTAGGATACGGTGACAACTTCTACCATACGATAACAACTTCTATGGTACAACCACAACTTCTACCATACGATGACAACTTCTACCATACGATGACAACTTCTACCATACGATGACAACTTCTTCCAAAAGTGGCCACTATAGTAAAACCCTGCAAAACACAATATTTCTAAGGCCTCATCTTTCTAAAACACTGTAAAAAACTCTTAACGATACTATACCCAGAAAGATCTATAAATGGTGGATTTTCCTTGCCAAAACGCAGTTTCAAATTCGTTTGACCAAGAAGCTTTCGTGTTTTGTTGCCAGAGAGTTCCAATCCACCTGAAGGGTTGAAACTGGGCAGCTCCGGCAGCGTATAGCTTTAAAAGCATTGGTCTCTCCAAAAGTAATTACTCGACAGTCTGATGGGTGTGCATAAATATTGGGCTGTACCCAAAATCGCTCTCTTACCGGTGGTTCTCCCTTCTTGCTGTGAACATGTACCTGAGATGTGTAATATCATTCTGCTTGGAATGGGCTTTTTTGGCACAGTACCTCGTTTGTAGATGCTGCCAACTACAGAAAAGTTTGAATCAAATGTGGGCCACCCATCCGACATGTATTTACAAAATGAGTGAACTTCATTTGGAAGAAGTCGACTAACTAGAGAGCGTTGCCCCCATATTCCATCACCATCTTTGCTTCAGTGGTCGCCCGTGTCATGGGCCTCTTATGGTCCTCAAAAAAAGGACAGTGTAGGGGAGAAAAGTAGTTTCTTATGGCCCTTCCATAACTGATATCACTCTTCATCCACATCATCAGCCATGATAAGTCATCATGATCGACCACTATCAACCAGTATCATGAGGAAGGCAATCACGAACATTACAACGATATATATGGTTTTAACCATTAATCCTTTAATCATGGTTCCGAGTACCATTATCAACCATTATCACCCACTATTCAACGATATCAAGATGAAGGACCAACCAACGAGTTTCTGGCTCGCGGTTTCAGCCAGATCGAAATGGCCGTTGGAAGATTCACAGTTTCATGACTTGAAGAAACACACTCGGTATCCAATAGACAAGTGAAAGGGGTTTGTGGCAAATCAAACAAATGTTTTGTTGGATATTACGGGTTGATCGATGTGTCTCATGTATGTATATCTACATATATATAAATATTATATATATATAAATAGATATTCAAATATATATATATATATATTTATTCAAAAATTAAACATGCAAATATCTATATATAAATATATATATGTAAATAAATACACAATATATATCTATATAAAAATGGATAAATAGATAAATTTGTGAACATATACACATATATCTGAATAAATAAGTATATTTAAGCAATGTATATACATGTATGTGAATATAAATATATATACACAATTATAATCAATTATACACATTTGGGGTATTCAGCATCACTCTGACAAGACATGTGATTGGTAGACTGAGAGGAATTCGAGGGTCTATGCCACCTATGCCTGTGACATTGCATGACATTTCTGCGATTGGTCCATTGGGCGTGCATTTTCACGGAGGGAAAACTTCAACTGGTTGGTGGTTGAACCACCCCTTTGAAAAATATGAGTCAAGTAAGCAACCATTTGGATCCATTCGGCAATTCATTTGAGAAAAAGAAATGTTTGAAACCACCAACCAGCTCAAATGAAGGGTCAACGGTCAACTGGTAGATGCCAACCCGCATCGCACACGGTTTCAACTCATCAAGTTGCAAAGATCATCTCGTTTCAAAGACCAGGTCCTTATTCGGACGTGCCGCGAGGATTCGTTGCGAGTTGGGTTGAACTTCTGACTTCGAGCAATTTGGTGGTGATGGACCAACCAACCAATTGGTAGATGATCCTCAAAACAAAGACGAGTTTCTGTCATTTAGGGGATGTTCTTCAGAGTCCCAGGGTAATGACCCCACAGCCATATCATTTGGCTGCTGAAAGACCAAACAAAGAGTGACAAGCAGTCATTTATACAGAATTCCACCATATACGTCGTTTGCACGGGACTGGGTTGGCTGAAATTATGTTGAACAAATGGTTGGAAAAAGGTTCTTTTAAATTTGTCCCTTTCAATTTCTTGCATCCATTATTCTCTCCAACCGATTCGGAAAGGCGACAGTGATGTCATGGAGATGGTGATATATGTATACATAAATATAAATAAATAAATAAATAAATAAATAGATAACTATATATATATTTTTTTAAATAAATATATACTGATATATTTCAATAAATTTATATTGGCTTATATATTCAAAACATGTACACATGTAAATATTAATAAATATGTATGTATATATAAATATATATATATATATTTGTATCTGTAAATATGATTATATATTTATATGTAAATATCTAAATATATGTATGTAAATATATATTAATATTTAGGAATGGCCAACCATTCAGAACTAAGTAATCGCTTATTGACAAACAAATTGATGGCCTTTCCTGGAAATCAAGAAGTCTATGTGATCTACCGTGGGTCAAAACCTTGACATTGTGTGGTAAACGAACCTGGCAATGCCATAAAGCCATAGGGAACCCTGCGAAATCAGCCATACATGGTTGATTTCACATTGCCAGGCTAGCTTAGTCAGTAACCATAAGGTTAGTAACCACCATCTACAAAATTCACCAACAGCAACCCATCTCATGTGGTGGATCATGCGCTGTGTTTCACGCAGATTGTTCATCAGTGCTTGCCGCAACGCGCTTTGATCTATTCCAGCCGCCCCATAAACACCCTTGTTTCCTGAACCATCATGAACAATCCCTAACAATCAACCAGCTTACTAACATCATTAAGCATCTACCTGACAACCAGCTTACTAACATCATTACCTGACACAATTCAAAGGGCTTATGAAACCATGGAACCACTGGAGCAATCTCTGCAGCTCAGTAGGCACTGACAAATCTTGAAGCAGCGGGCACGACCAGGGCATCCTGAGCGGGCCGCGTGACTGCCCCTGACAAACCAACCAACCAACCAACCAACTGGTGGGAGTGGTTGCCTTGCAAGGCCTACAGCATAGCTCCAACGTGTAGTCCAAGGCCATGGAATGCCAACTGACTGAAATGTTGATCAAGTAGTATGATAAGATCCCAAGATTTCATGTGCTCTGCTCACGCCTTGTATCTGAAGCTTGTGTCTTCAGGAACAATTCCAACTGGTTGTCCGTTTTCCTTACGCTGTGGGCATTTATGTGTGATAACCCCCTATTTTGATGGTCGCATGCCAACATGTCCAATGACTATATACATGGTTGATGAACCTTTTTTAGACAAATGAAAACCCTGAATACAATCATCCAAATCATAATATAGTCATAATGGTCCATAATAACGATGTGATACAGGATGATGACATTCATTTTCACTTAAACAAAATAAACATCATCATGTATCGGACTGACAATCACAATAGGCGTATGATAATCATGATGCATCATAATCAATGTAGTCCATAAATAACATGATATATTATCACAATTAACGTTGTCCATAAATACGGATGCTAAGTGGCTAATTAAAACAATATGATACATCAAACCAGCCCCCACCCCCCCCAAGCAATCGACCAAGGGCCAGCCTTGGAAATCAGCTGGTCACAGGGGATTATATCTGGCGCAGCAGCTTGATCTGCTGACTGTTTCAGAGCTTCCATGCACAGTAGGCAGCACCTAAACCCTACCACTTCACTCCCTTCACCCCCGAAAATACCTTAAAATCTGTAGATTCCCCAACCAAAACCAAGGGATACCAAGGGCATCCAGGAGCCATTGCGGATGTTTCTTGCTGTTGGAGGTCCAGAACCAACCTCCACAAGCTGCCTGGCCCTGGCATGCCTTGCATCCGCCAAGCTGCAAGGGAGTCGGGAGATGCCCCAGCAGCACTCGAGACTTCGGGGCCGGGCCCAGCACTCCAGCGGTCCAACTTGGAGCCTCTCAGCAGCACCGACCACGGGGGCTGACGGCGCTTCAAGCAGTGAAGCCATGTGGATTCGTGGGCGACGCCGTGAAAATCATCGTTCAGGAAACAAACAAATCAAAAACTGAGGATTATTAGTAGAAAGAAAACAATTAGGGCGACGTGATGGTGATTTCATGGTGATCATCCTACTGAAAACAATCATCACATGTTTCTAAGGGTTAATTTGTCAGGAGTTTGGCATGTACCATCCCGGTGACACAGGGGACGAAACAGTGTGTGTGTGTGCCCTCAACACCATCAAAACACAGGTTGCCTACAGCAATGCTCCCAGTTGCGTGTGATGTTCATCTGCATCATGCTGCAAATGTGTTTTTGACTGAGTCTGCCTCTACTCAAAATAAACACTGCCCCAATGCTCGGCCATTTCGACTTTGTTATGTGTGTGTGTGAGCATGCTATTCACCGAATCTGTCTAACCACATCCAAGAAAATTGAAGCAGTAAAAGAAGGGGGTGCCGAAGCAAAAAGTATCTAAACCTCAGAAATCTACCAGTGAACGATAGCAAATCCTTAGTATAAATCGTTTGAAATGAACTCAATCATAGTGATCCCTCATGCCTTAATAGAACTCAAGCAACATAGATTTAATACCTTTTATGCCTTAACAGAAATCAACTCACATAGATTAATACCTTTAATAGTAATCAACACGAACCCCCGCCAACACCATACATAAAGCAAGTTCTTTGTCCTAAGCCATGGGGGTGCACTGGCTTGACCTGCGCTCGCCTTGAAGGGTACTCGTTGAAGCAATTTGCTGGTCCCCAGCGCCATGAGCACCGACGGGATGAGACATTTGGGTTATGATTTGGTGGTACACAAGTGCCATGAATGTGCCATGAATGTGCAATCTAAGCATCGAACTCCATATTGAACTTCCACAACAAGAAGGCTTCCATGTGCTTCCCATTGTGGGTTCTTGAGTGAACCTGGGAGATTCTATGCGTCAAAGGCGGTTCAGTTGCATCATTGCGCAAAAGCACAAGCTGGTTGAAGATGTGCCAGCCACAGCCATATGATAACTCCAAAGCTATCGATGCTTTCCCCACCAATTCTCATGCGACGAACCCGCCGGTTGCGACAATCAGAACAGATGGGCGAGCTCCACTGCAAGTAAAAGGCAGTCAGTAGCTAAGCAATCTTTGGAAACACAAAGCTTAGATATTCCATGATATTCCATGCTGTTCCATGCATTTGAGCAACGCTGCGGTCCGAAAAATTTCCGCGCGATCGAAGATCCCAAAGCAATGGGACAGCTGGCACGGCAACCCAGCACATGGCTACGCATGGTCGATACCTCCAAGGCATGAGCTCTTGGATACCTCCTCGGTGAGAATTCTAAGGCAACGTCTGAGGGCCGAGCAAACAGTCGTAGAACCTAAACTTCTGGTGTTGTTGAATGCCTGCGCAGCCAGTGCCCGTCCCCAACTGTGGTGTTGGGTGATCCAAGGTAGGTCTGACAGGTGGATACAGCTGGGTGGATTCTTGGATGTTTTTGTTCTACTATTTTCTTTGCCCCTTTGATGTTCACCATTATCAACCATAAACAACCATCATTGACCAATTGTCAAGCCATCATCAACCAATCACTCACAACCATTAACCAATCTTCGTCGGTGCATCGGCCATAAGCCTTAACAAAGGACAACAACATCAGCGCAATGAAGAAACCATCGCAGCCCTAGATGCTGGTGGCATGGACGCGCCGATAGAGTCTCTGGTTCTCACCATGGCGGCCCTGGCGCATGGTTTCTTTAAAGGTCCACCAACCAGTCCCATCACCCTCACTTAACCACGCCAATGATCACAAAAAAGAACAATAACTCGTTAAGCCAATGCAAGTCATCGAAAACTTGCCAACAAGTAGATGTACAGTAAGTTAACCCAAACTATCCAACATAAATTCACCTAAGCCACCACTCATCACCGTGGACGATGGCGTCCGCCATCGTGACCCACGGTCCGGGCTCCCGGCTGCCGCCTCCCGCATCAAAGGGATGGGCCCCTGGTAGGCACCGGAGATCCGACCCGCCTCGCTGAGAGGGTCAAAGAATTCGGCATGTTAATGAAGATAAATGTTATGACATGTTAATGATATATTAACGAAATGATATGTTTAAAAAATGATATGTTAATGAAATGATATGTTCACGAAATGATATGTTAATAAAATGATATGTTAATGAAATGATATGTTAATGAATGTTCATGGTATCTTAATGGACATAATCTAATACTTATGATACGTATTCAAATAGTCAATAATTCTGTGTCATAATAATATGGCGAGTTGGGTCAAGCAGTTAACCAACCAATTTCATGGTGGTGTTTATTACCAAGCTAACTACAGGCAAAACAATGGTTAGTGATAGGGGAACCAGGGTGACCCACAGCCATATTCTTGTAGTCATTCATTAATATAATATTTCAAAGACTTCCAATGATTATGATACAACTTATCGTAATAGAAAATTGTAATAACCAGTTGGCTTAACATTCTAATAATCATCATAATGGACCATAATATGAATTATGAACATGAAACATGATGTTAATGATATATCTTAATAATATGCTGATAATTTGTTGATCATATGTCAATCTTAATGAGAACATATATGATAACAATAATGATAATCATGTATTCATGTAGACAATAATATCGTTTGAACATGTTTCAACAACCTTGTATGTGTATGTATTCTTGTTGAATATATATATATATGTTTGACCCTCAGCCTTGTAGTGACGTACGTGAGTGGCCGCGGTTGCATATATATATATATATACATACATACATACATGTATCTATTTATGCACACCAGAAATTGCCCGACAACCGCGTCCCTATCAGTCCCTTGTAGTAGTTGGTTGGTGGCGGGGTTCACAAGTCATAAGAACCATTCTTCCAGCTATTCACACGATTCATCATAACCTCACCGATCGGCAGCTGTGACTCTTGTCCATGGCATGCAGCAATAGAATGTTAGGTAGTTTTGGTCGTGACGAACATTACTTACATCATCTGCCTAAGATTGTTTCAATCAAGGTGCCCATGATCTCTATCATGAGTCGGAAATATCTGCGATCGTGTTGTTTGTGATTGGTTAATGAATCAAATTGGCACACACGTACGTATACATGATCACTTTTGGTCTAAATTAGAACAATAAGTTCAATGAAACTTCTGCGTTACTTTTCTGCAAGCAGCAAACACCTCCCATGGGCACCATCTGTGTGAACAAGGGTTGACATGATTCCTGTGCACGTACTGATACGGTTGCATATTTCGAGAAACAATCTATGCATGAATCTACATTGGGGAGTAATGGATCCTGAAATGGTGTTTCTCAAAATAGGGCTACCCCCAAATCATCCAGTTTATGAATTATTTGTAGTAAAACAAACTGACCATGATTGGGGCTCCTTGTTTTGAGAAATCACCAAATACGCCGAGGTACAAAGTGCCAGCCCTCCTTCCCCACACCCAGCCTGATCTGGAACCAAAAGATTCATGGCCTGCTCCTGTCCAGGTTCCAAGGGCACAATCATCAGTTCACAATGGAATTCCAAATCAAACATATAAACATATACTATGTATCTATCTATCTATCTATCTATCTATCTATCTATGTATCTATCTATCTATCTCTCTTTCTATCTATCTATCTATCTATCTATCTATCTATCTATCTATCTATGTATCTATGTATCTATGTATCTATCTATCTATCTATCTATCTATCTATCTATGTATCTATGTATCAATGTATCAATGTATCTATGTATTTATGTATCTATGTATCCATGTATCCATGTATCTATGTATCTATGTATCTATGTATCTATGTATCTATGTATCTATGTATCTATGTATCTATGTATCTATGTATCTATGTATCTATGTATCTATGTATCTATGTATCTATGTATCTATGTATCTATGTATCTATGTATCTATGTATCTATGTATCTATGTATCTATGTATCTATGTATCTATGTATCTATGTATCTATGTATCTATGTATCTATGTATCTATGTATCTATGTATCTATGTATCTATGTATCTATGTATCTATGTATCTATGTATCTATGTATCTATGTATCTATGTATCTATGTATCTATGTATCTATGTATCTATGTATCTATGTATCTATGTATCTATGTATCTATGTATCTATGTATCTATGTATCTATGTATCTATGTATCTATGTATCTATGTATCTATGTATCTATGTATCTATGTATCTATGTATCTATGTATCTATGTATCTATGTATCTATGTATCTATGTATCTATGTATCTATGTATCTATGTATCTATGTATCTATGTATCTATGTATCTATGTATCTATGTATCTATGTATCTATGTATCTATGTATCTATGTATCTATGTATCTATGTATCTATGTATCTATGTATCTATGTATCTATGTATCTATGTATCTATGTATCTATGTATCTATGTATCTATGTATCTATGTATCTATGTATCTATGTATCTATGTATCTATGTATCTATGTATCTATGTATCTATGTATCTATGTATCTATGTATCTATGTATCTATGTATCTATGTATCTATGTATCTATGTATCTATGTATCTATGTATCTATGTATCTATGTATCTATGTATCTATGTATCTATGTATCTATGTATCTATGTATCTATGTATCTATGTATCTATGTATCTATGTATCTATGTATCTATGTATCTATGTATCTATGTATCTATGTATCTATGTATCTATGTATCTATGTATCTATGTATCTATGTATCTATGTATCTATGTATCTATGTATCTATGTATCTATGTATCTATGTATCTATGTATCTATGTATCTATGTATCTATGTATCTATGTATCTATGTATCTATGTATCTATGTATCTATGTATCTATGTATCTATGTATCTATGTATCTATGTATCTATGTATCTATGTATCTATGTATCTATGTATCTATCTATCTATCTATCTATCTATCTATCTATCTCTCTATCCAAATAGATAAAAAAAAATGTATACACGATGATGTATGATGGCAGTGAACAAAATATGATCTGCTCCATTCCAATAGCGGTACCAATTGTAACCAATTGCGGCTGTTTACGCATCATTGTCATCCTCATTTCCATGGTGTTCATCAACATCTGATGTTTTTTCTAAACAGAAACTCGTGGACCTATACAAACATGGGCAAAGAGGCGAGGCCAACCTCACAGGCATCCAAAAGTTCTCGAGGGAGTTTTGAGGCATCGATCCCAAATTCCTGCGGCGCGTTCTGCTGTCGTGTCCCGTTATGGTCAACTTCCTTCCTAGGAACTGCTTCGTGGGAACTTCCGTTGATATGGTTCAGGATGGGAGTGGTGCATGAAGGGTTGACCATAGCGAACAGGTGCTGCTCGGTGGGTTTTTGACAAGTACTAGCTAGAGATGGTTGATGCTGTGGTTCATGATGGGGCATGATGGATATTGATAGATAAGACTGAGTGGTGATTGATGGATTTTAAGAAATGACCTTGCTTCGACTCTCTCCACTATGTCATATCAGTCGAATCGTTCTTGGAATATGTTGTGACATTTTTTGTGGAATTCTATTTGGCGTATCTTCTGTCAGGATTTTCTGAAACTCTTTCTGGCTGTCTGGCAATGCACTGTGACATGCTTTCTTGGATATAGTTTGACATTCTTTCTGACATTCTTTCTGACATTCTTGGTGGCATTCTATGTGGCATGTGTTCTGACATTCTTTCTGGCAATCTTTCTGACATTCTTTCTGGCAGTCTTTCTGGCATTCTATCTGGCATTCTTTCTGGCATTCTTTCTGGCAAATATTCTGACATCTGGTCTTGCATTCAATCTGGCATATCTTCTGGAACTACTTCTGGCTCTGGCTATCAATCTGACCTTCCGAGACTCTATTTAGGAGGCACTTTGCATCACCTCCATGCATTTTGCATCATTCCGCTATGCCACCTGGTACCCACAGAGCCTGCTGTGCTGTTGCTTTGCTGTTTTGCTGTGCTCTGTGTGCTGTGCTTCGAGTGTTCCTTCCTTCTCTCTCCCTCTCCGGCTCTTTTTCGGAGTCTCTTGCGCAGGCGCACTGGCATAAAATCTAGAAACCATGATAGGCAGGTGAAGAACAAGTGGTGTTAATGATGATTAAGGGTACTCAACGCATACGCAGTTGATGATGCTTGTGATGACCCATGATGGTTACTCATGGTTAGTACTGATCAATGCTGCGGCGATGAATCTTGGCGATGATATATGCATATTATATATATATACTTTCGCTGATGGCCAGAAACAAACTCTATCGAGGCACGATCATACTCCACTGACGCATTGTAATTGCACAGTTTGTACAAATAGTGAGCAAACATGTATAATACAACATGCCTTGCCCTTGGGTACAATAATTCGTTGGGATACCACAAATCAACTAGCAACAAACCATGGTATGGCAATGTATGGCACCGACAACAATAACAACGGCAACAACAACAGTAACAACAGCAACAAGCAACAAGCAACAAGCAACAAGCAACAACCACAACAACAACAGTAGCAACAACAACAATCCCTACAAGAACAATAACAACAAAACGCTTCCTGCAAGAATAGCAGTGGTGTAGCTCATCTGTGACATGCCCAATCCTCGATCTGGGAGACTCCATCAGCACATCCCAGGAGCATTGGCGAAACCTCAGCGAACGGTTCGTTCAACGTCAACGCCACCCCAGTGGACCGAACCCAGGTGCAACATGGACCCATTTGCATAGGCACCATCGGAACCAGCGGGAGGGTCAGCGCCGTCGAGGTGAATCACCCCGACTCACAGCGCCGGGATTTAGAGCTGTTGAACCAAACACAACCTGATGATTGGTGGTTCGAAAATCAGAATTCCATGAGGATCTCCAGTTTTGGATGTACTCATAGAGTGACTGGTAGTCTCTCATCGTTTAAGACTGGCTGGCTATTGCACATGGGCCGCTCATCAAATTTCAAATCATATAAATAGCATCAAATATCAAAGAACCACCGAGCCGGAATCACTGCCCAAAGGGTGTTGCACGTAGACCAAAACAAATCCAAAGAGCTAAAGTAATCCGATTGCCTTTTCGGTATTGCTTCGCCGTTGAGTCATTTGAATCTATACCATTGTGCAGCATTATCATCATTCTCAACATTAGTAACAATCCAATCACCTTTCCATATCAACACCCCCAAGCCTCTACAAAATACCCTCTTGTGGATGCTTACATAGCTCAACAATCACACGCTTCTTCATAGTGACTATCAAAGGGCACATTCCGCTAACAAATATTGCTGATGTTATGCCGCGAAGCCGTGCCAAATATCAGCCATTGTGTTCATCAATGCTGGTCACTATTAAAGAAAACTAAAAACAACAAAGAAACATAACAACGATAGATAACGAACACATATTATTAGTATTACTCAACACGATCAAACCATCCTTCGGATTTCAAATGTTCATATAGTCTACTGCGTTGACATGTGATTAACGGATTCGGATCCATGTATGGAATATTTACCAACATTTATGGAAGGTAAATATAGTTTCCATGTATGGTAATCTATATTTTTCCAGTTACGTAGGTAAACACATTTACCTGTAAAACTTCCCAGATATGTAGGTTATAATGAAAGAACATACATGTGGAATGTGTTAATGATGCCAATATATGGTTTATGTTTTCATATTTACCAAAAATCTATAAAACATGGTATATATCAAATATAACATACATGGAGTGTCTGGGCATTCTTGACCCGTTGCAAATTGGTTGCTTTTCTGGCTTGTGAACTCTTGTGTGAAGCGCTGAAGCCAACGGTCACATGTGTTTTTCATCTCCCCCATTTTTTCTTGAGCAAGGCACCACCGTGGCATCAGCATCGCGGTGCCCAGCCACTGCCTGTGAAGACTCCAGAAAAGAAATGGTGGCTTAGCTTTGATTATCATGGTTAATGGTTTATCCTAGTGGTTAATGAAATGGTAAATGGTTATCATCATTTCTTTTGGTTGATGGTTGATGGTTGGTTTTGATTATCATGATTGGCTTGTCATTCATGGTAAAGGTACTGTAACACAACAATGGTTATCATTTTTGGGTTGTCATTGTTGGTGGGTTAGTTTTACCATGAATGATTATCATTATTGGGTCATCATTACTGGTAAAAGTTCTAATGTTTATCACTATTTGGGTCATGATTGTTGGTAAATTTTGTTTGATGACTAATGATGAATGATTAGCAATTTCTGTTGGTTCATGGTTAATGCGTATTTGGCTAATGATGAATGTTGCTTAATTGAAACGATAAAGGTACTTATACCATGGATGCTAATCATTGGGTGAATGCATACACGGTAGAGGTACTGTAAAGGAACTGTAAGACATGAATGGGATATCGTTCTTGGGTTATCAGTAATGGTTGTCATTATTTCGGCTATCATTGATGGTACTGCAACACATGCATGGTGATAGGAACATGTGGTTAATACATTAAAAATTACAGGGTTATCATTCATGGTGATTGTACGTACTTATTGTAATTACAAATGAATGGTTGGTGGGGATATATGTGTAATTATATACATATACATTTCATTGTTATCTTATTTTTGATAGTTCGGTCAGTTCCCGAGTTTGTTCAGCTATCAATCATGACTCATCTTTCGTATACAACCCGTAATGGTGGAAAATGCTACCATTCCCTTTTGACCAATCACCGACCAACCTCTAGATCGGCACCAAAGGAGTTGTTCAGAACTCAGCTGGGAGACCCTTGAAACAAGTTGCGCTGCCAACTTCCAACAGTTGCTGTGGAAAAAAGCTCTCCCAGCCCAATCCCGTGCAGAGTTTCTCCCAGTGACGAAAAACCTTCAATGAGGCAACCCTTGCAGGGCCTTCTGAGGATGTGTCTTTTGGTAAGCATTCCTGGGCAGCAAGCGGGTGGCCGAATGCCCAAGCTCTTCCGTGGAATTCTCCAACCATCGGCTTCCAAAACATCGAATTTTAGCGGTCCTCAAGTCACGAACAGCAATCTCTAAACAATACATGGCTGATAGCTATCGAAGTAATAGGTTCCCAATGCGGATACGGCAATAGGTACAATATATAGTTTTTTTACTGGCGGTATAATCTTCTAACGACTACTCAGAAGATGTCCATGGCCTACTATGGTGTGACTACCTGGCGACATTCAATTCAGATGACTGTGGCCTCCCCTCAAATGACTATGGCCTCCACTCGTTTTTGACTGCCTGCCTTTAATCGTTCAGATTCTGATTTTTGGCCTCAGATCCAACAGCTTTTGGGAGGCCAATGCTTTGGCCCCGTAGATTACCCTCTGTTGAGCTGTTGGGCTACTCCAGCTGCTGGCTGTCAGAGGCATCAGTCTCGTCTCTCTTGTGCCAAGTCTCCCGTTGAACATCAAAGGTTTGTTCTTCTGGTACCTGTGAGCCGTTGCACAGCTTCAGACCTTTGAGTTGTGCATGTGCTTGCTGTGTTGCATTGGATTCGCCAGCCAAACGAAATGTCGACAAAGCCAAATACCGAATATCATTGAATTATGTTTATAGCCATTGCAAGCCAAACCTCTCTGAACAAGGTTTGCTTGCATGTATTTGCCTTCGGTGAAGGTCGTCCAACCAGAAACAAACATTGCATAAACAATAGATCGGTCTCTCTCAATTAATACAGTACATCAACAGACTGACGCATTTCTCGCTACAACTATGCTTGCAACACACAAATTGCAGCGAACAAACAACTCCCCCGTCAGTTGGTGGCGGGACATTATACAGCCTTACTTGGAATTTCCAGGTGGCCGATTCTTGTCAAGAAACCACCATCAGCCATAGCCGCTCACCAGTATCAGCTAGTACTTGGAGATCAACATTGATAAATTCCTAAATTGGATGATGATAAATCAACAGCTACGGAACTAGAGGTGCTTTGCCAGCTTTGCTTGCTCTACCCCAAAATATGTGCCATGGCTATTACATCTCTGGTGATCACTGCTGGCAGTACACAGCGCACTGTTCGGCCAGGTGTTGCTCACGTCGAACCAGGGAATCCAGATTGCTCCTCTGCTGCTCCTGCGGCGCTCAACGTGAAAAATCGCTCGCTTGCCCTAGTGACACTCCGATGCTGCAGTCCGTGTTCACCAAGAAGGTGGGCGATCGACCTTGCAGTCACGGTTCTGGGAGGCCCTTTCAAGAGGCTCAGGATTGAGATTGGGTGACTTGGGTGGCCAATGAAACCATAGGCGATCAGCCAATGAACCAACCAACAGCCAGCCAGCCAGCCAACCAACCAACCAAGCAAGCAGCCAACGTCCTGGCAAGGTATTCGTAGACAACCCGTCAAACGCAAAAAACATGTGGCAGCGGGTCAAAGCTCTTCACCCCTGGTGAGCATCTGGAAGCAAACTAGATTTAAACAGTCTGTACTGAGATGTTCACATCTGTCTACTTGTGATGTATATCTGGTGCACAATGACTCCTTTACAAGCAAATATGCATATGAGGCAGCGTCAAAATTACTTGATTAAGGTGTATTCACGGATTTTTTAGAACGTCCTCTTTTTCCAAGTTTTGGAGTACTCCTTGAGGGTATCGTTTTTGGGCCGTCCCCTAGCATTTCGAGTGAAATCGACAAAACACGTCTGCATGTAACGCTTCAACTAAACGCAATTGACTGTAATTTTGTCTCTGGCTCACATATATGTAACATGTAAAGTGCTTGATTCACAACTCCCAGTAATGACTGCAAATCCGTAAGAATATGCTGTTGATTGGTACAGGGACCAAATCCCTATTAAAGTGGCAGCACTTGTCACTTCTAACATCTTCTAACCACATTTGTCACACTTTAACTTCACTAACAACTAACTAACCACTAACTAACCACTATAACTAACGTACCACTAACTAACCACTATAACTAACCACTAACTAACCACTAACTAACCACTAACTAACCACTAACCCCTTGCACTTCTAACCCCTAACCCCTAGCACTTGCCACATCCCTAGGGGCGCCCGTCCAAACTCGCTGCCCCCGGGGCCCCGACCAAAGGCCCGCTGCATGGGGCCACTTGGGGAGCGCCGCGCCTGAAAGGTCTGGCAGGCTGAGCTTAACCAAGCAACGGATGGTGATCATTTTGGGAAAAAAAATCACCAATGATAATAGGGATTACTTATTACTTAATCAGCAACTGATGGTGTATGATTACCATTTGGTGACTATTGATTGATAGGGATCATATAATCACCAAATAATCAATCAATAAGCACCAAATAATCAATCATTAATCACCAAATAATCAATCAATAAGCACCAAATAATCAATCAATAATCACCAAATTATCAATCAATAATCACCAAATAATCAATCATTAATCAACAAATAATCAATCAATAAGCACCAAATAATCAATCAATAATCACCAAATAATCAATCAATAATCACCAAATAATCAATCAATAAGCACCAAATTATCAATCAGTAATCACCAAATTATCAATCAATAAGCACCAAATTATCAATCATTGATCACCAAATAATCAATCAATAAGCACCAAATTATCAATCAATAATCACCAAATTATCAATCAATAATCACCAAATAATCAATCAATAAGCACCAAATTATCAATCAGTAATCACCAAATAATCAATCAATAAGCACCAAATAATCAATCATTAATCACCAAATAATCAATCAGTAATCACCAAATAATCAATCAATAATCACCAAATAATCAATCAATAATCACCAAATAATCAATCAATAATCACCAAATAATCAATCAGTAATCACCAAATAATCAATCAATAAGCACCAAATAATCAATCATTAATCACCAAATAATCAATCAGTAATCACCAAATAATCAATCAATAATCACCAAATTATCAATCAATAATCACCAAATAATCAATCAATAATCACCAAATAATCAATCATTAATCACCAAATAATCAATCAATAAGCACCAAATTATCAATCATTGATCACCAAATAATCAATCAATAAGCACCAAATTATCAATCATTAATCAACAAATAATCAATCAATAAGCACCAAATTATCAATCAGTAATCACCAAATAATCAATCAATAAGCACCAAATAATCAATCAATAATCACCAAATAATCAATCAGTAATCACCAAATAATCAATCAATAAGCACCAAATTATCAATCAATAATCACCAAATAATCAATCAGTAATCACCAAATAATCAATCAATAATCACCAAATTATCAATCAGTAATCACCAAATAATCAATCAATAATCACCAAATAATCAATCATTAATCACCAAATAATCAATCAATACGCACCAAATTATCAATCAATAATCACCAAATAATCAATCATTAATCAACAAATAATCAATCAATAAGCACCAAATTATCAATCAGTAATCACCAAATAATCAATCAATAAGCACCAAATAATCAATCAATAAGCACCAAATTATCAATCAGTAATCACCAAATCATCAATCAATAAGCACCAAATAATCAATCAATAATCACCAATGATAACTAATGATAAGCGATTCAACCAATGATAACCAATGAAAGTAATGATAATCAATGATAAAGCAATGATAAGCAATGATAAGCAATGATAAGTAGCAAAACTATGGGGATAATCAGCTATAACCAATGATATCCAGCTAAATTAGGGGTTGATTGAAAATCTTTATCCCCTACCAATGGTTAAAGAACTAGAGCTGGCTGGTGTTTTGGGGATTATATAATAGCTGGAGATGAATCAAGAATCACCAAATATAAATCATTAATCACCAATGATAACCAATGATAAGCAATGGTAACCAGCTATAACCAAGGATAAATAACTATAGAGATCAATTGGTTGGTTTATTAAGCGCTTGACTGTTGGTTAGTTAATCAAGAGCTTACCAAGAGCTGGCTGGTTTTAGGAATTAAAACTAGAGATTAATCAAAAATCACCAAATATCTATCATTAATCACCAATGACAAGCAAATTAGCCAATGATAACTAATGATAACCAGCTCAACTATGGGGATAACCAGCTATAATCAATGATAACCAGCTAAACTAGGGGATCATTAACATGTTTTATCCCCAACCAATAGTAACATGTTTTATCAACCATGGCTGAAGTGAATAGCTGGGGTACAGGCTGAACTGACCCGCAGTCACATCCCAAATGCTCCATGTCTGCTATATTTACCTACATTTGGGTCATTTTATAGGCAAATGCCGGCATACATACCATACATGGAGCATCTGGGTATGTAAATATAGTGTAGATCATATCATGCAAATCCATAGATATGCAAATACACATATAGATATATAACATGAACATATATGAAGATATAGAAATTGGATCTTCATAATTCAAATGTCTAGAATGCTCAAATGTTCAACAAATGCGTTTCGGGTTGATTCATTGCAATGGAGATGCACATGCATACATGTACATCTACAGTATGCATCGATTCGATGCAGCCATGGTGCCCCCATAGGTATGTCATGAGGACGTGGATAGCCCGCAGCAATAATGCTCTAAGCAGTCATCGGATATGATGGGACCGTACCTTGGTCATGGGAATTCATGTGTGCACAGCCACCACAACAACACATAACCATGACAAAACACTATAGCAATTGTGTTTGGAGAATGCTGGGATACGATGAACGACCAGCAATATCCAAGTAATGCATGACATCCTCTGATTTGATTGATGCACGTAAATATCTATACATGTAAATATATAGTATATATTCGCTCATGAATGTATAAATAAATATATATGTATGTATATAAATATAATGGGGAAAGAACTGAGCCAAAATGAGCCAAAAGAGGCATTGCAGGGAGGGTTTCACCACATGTCACCCCAGAACCTACCAGTGAATCGTTGCTTCAACAGCCCAAACATCACTGCTTGAGTACCCACGAGTCACGAGTTCATCGAATTGTCGTAAGTTTTTCTGGTGAAATGGCTATGGGTCAATATTAACCAACCAATACAGTAATTAATGGGGGTTATGACCAATCAATAACAAGGAAAACAATGGTTAATGATAGGGGAACCAGGGGTACGGGGTTTTGACCCACAGCCAAATCTTGATTTTTTGGGTTTGTCCTTGTCGCCATGGTGGTACGAGCTGTAAGTAGCATCCAGCTGTTCATGGCCTATGAAGAGCTGGAAGCCACCAGTTTTTGGGGGTCATGGCAAACCCAAATCAACCGTAGGAACTCAGATCAACTGATTCATTTATTCCATATATCTCCATGTTCTCGTTGAGTGACCCTTGGCTGAACTTTGTGACTGGGCTCCTTTCAGCCGGGTAGCAAACCACCAACCTGCCTCATTGTGAAGTTATTACAACTTTGAAGTTTGCGTGAGCCATCACTATCCTCATCTCTGTCATTTTCATCAGCATCAGCAGAATGATCATAAAACATGGGACTGCCTGTTTGGGGACCCTTGGTTTCCAGCCAAATAAATGAGCAAATCTTTCCAATTTCGGGACAGTGGAGTGCACAACGCGTACGCATTTACTCTTGAGCACCACAAACCTCCGAAGCAGCAGCAGCGGTATGACAGTGGATTCAGCCTCAATCAAAATCTGTGCCATGGTTACTAACCTATTCCGCTGAGGGTAGTTACTGACCATGCCTACTAACCAGTTTTTAAGTGGGATGATCATCCAAGTACTGCCATGCCAACCACCATCTTGAATGGATCACAACCTGACTCGCAAACCAGCGTGACCTTTTTTGCCACACTTGCCACTTTCCCGTGGAGGCGTGGACGAGTCTGTTAGGGGCATATCCCTGCTAGTTTTGCAGAGTCGTAATCGTCAGAGTTATCAGCCATCTGTTTGATGTAGCAGGGACACGGCCCACATTTAAATATATTAAATCTGTATCAAGAAACGATACTGTAAGGGGCAAAGCGCTCCCAGTCCCAGAACAAAAGGAAGGCCCATTGGGTACTGACATGTTGGATCGTCTCAGACTCGATGCTTTGCCCCTTTCAGTAGCCACAACGGGGCAGGTCGAAATACGACTATAGCGAAATTGATTCAAGTCCATGGGAGTGGACACAACGACTACAGTCAACAACGACTGCACGGTGGTATCTTACAACTCCCTGAAAGCACAGAGCTGAAGGCCAACCACACATTGCCGTGGTGATGTCTTGAAGCCAAAGGGTTTGACACACCATGCCAACTTCATCAACCAGTCGAATGACCTAACAGCAACCAGCGATCTTGGCGCACCGGTGTGGGGCCGATTTCCACCACCTGCAGTCGTTCCCCGTGGGCACGCAACAGACCGCCACATTTGCGTGCCACAAAAGAGCACTGTGGAACGACCACCCGCCACTGTTGAACGGCCAGCACAAGAGATTCTGTGTGTCCAAGCCTCACGATGGTTGCGTTCACACGGATGATTGCGGTGGAACGTCACACCTGCACTTATTTGAGGAAGAGATGCGTTTATATTATAATACATACAAAAGCAATCAAATACATTCGCATACAGTAACCAACAGAATCATAGAAAAAATAGAACGGTTATATTTATGTTCTTCTGTAATTTGCCGGAAAAAAATCAATGAACAAATCCACTTTCGGACCAGTCAATTTTCTATAACTAGTTGTCTTTTCCATAATTGATGTTGCACCATGACGTTGATTCATTTAAGTTTCCATAAATGTGTTTTCCCCCTATATCAGCCATCGCTCATGATGTTTCCATGTATTTTCCTCACAAACCTCATAATTTTGATTTTTCTTGATCCATTTTCATTGTTCTTTATTCGTTTTGGTTACATTTTATTGCTTTCAATTAATGGAATTGAATTGAATTTGATTGATTCTAAATGATTTTAATTGCCATTCATTGATTTTAATTGAATTCAATTTGATTCGATTGATTCTAAGTGATCTTATTTGAATTTGATTGATCTTCATTGAATTGAATTAAAATGAATTTGATTGATTCTAAGTGATTTTCATTGAATTTAGTTAAGTTTGATTGATTTCAACTGATCTTAGTTGATTTTGATGAATTCTGATTGATTTTAGCTTAATTTAATTGATTTTGCTTGATTTCAGTTGAACTCGATGATTTTTTACTGTTTTTGATTGATTCTGCTTGATTTGCATTGAATTTAACTGATTTTAATTGAGTTTAATTGACTTTATTTATTTTAATTGATTGTGATTGATTTTGATTGAGTTCAATGGATTTTGATTGATTTTGATTGATTCTGATTGATTTTGTTTAAATTGTTGATTTTGCTTGATTTTGACTGAGCTTAATTGAATCTAATTGATTTCAGTTTGATTTGATTGATTTTGATTGAATTTAATTGGTTTCGCTTAATGTTGATTGATTTTGATTGATTTCAGTTGACTTCGATTGATTTTGGTTGATTCCGGTTGATTTTGATTGATTTGAATTAAAATGAATTGATTTTGATTGATTTTGAATTGAATTGATTTTGCATGATTTTAAATTGAATTGAATTGATTTTGATTGATTTTGAATTGAATTGATTTTGATTGATTTTGAATTGAATTGAATTGATTTTGATTGATTTTGAATTGAATTGAATTGAATTGATTTTGAATTGAATTGAATTGATTTTGATTGATTTTGACTGAGTTTAATTGAATCTAATTGATTCCCGTTTGATTTAATTGATTTTAGTTGAATTTGATTGATTCTAAGATATGTTTTTTAGAATTTAACTGATGTTGATTCATTTCAATTGATTCAAGTTGTTTCTTGATTGAATTTTGTGTATTTTTATTGAGTTCATCTTAGCTTGAAGAATATTTATCAAATTGAGTCTAATTTGATGGATTTGTACTGATTTTGATTGATTTCGATTAAATTCAATTGAATTTAAGTGAATTAATTGATTAATGGGTATACTATGATAGATTAATGGGTAGGTTTTAACATGGTCACCGACAGAAATAATTATAGAAACAAAATCTTTATTATAGAAATAAAAAAACAAAAGAAAAAAACACCTCAAAATGCGAAATCCCTGAAAATGTGGGGGAACATCTAATTAAAGGAACTCCCCAAAAGTGAGGTGTTTGCACGTTGATCGGAAATTACAACCGTTTGGGGAAAACACAATTATAGAAATTCCTTCTTCGGGGATTAGCCTATGAGCGAAATACACCTTTTTTATTTTCTGTAATTCTGTCAGCAACCATGTTTGCTCGCAAGAGTTCCTGTGTGAAAAACTCCATGCTCCTGTCACAAACATGAAAAAACACGTTCTGAACGGATGAGATGAACAAAGATACCCATTATATGTAATCCCAAGGTAAGTTACTTGGACTATCGAAACCGCCCGAAACCCAGCTATCAGGCCACCAGCAAATATTCAGAAGCCACCACCATTGCACCTGAGCCATCCCTGGAGTTCGCATGAGTACGTGGGTTGTAGCCGTTCTTAAGCAAACGTCATGATGGTCAATGGTTGATTGGCACCCACAATCATGCTTATCCGGTTGGGAATCTATAGAAATCACTACAACTCAGCATTTGCCATGTTGCTATTTCATCTGTGCATGGTAACCAATATCAACCAGTAGGCATTGTGGTCAACCATCATCTCCCATCACCATGATCAACCATCAGTACCTAGTGGCTCTGGCAATACCAACACACACCAAGAACGACATCCCGCATTGAAAGGACCACCAGAGCACTTGAATCACAGCCAGTCGTGACGCTCAGCCAGTCGCCACGCGATTCACAGCGCAGCGCAGCAATTTAAATATGAACGACATGAGTACGAACACCAGCCACTAACACGTTCAGAACGTGACGTCTGCCAGTCGCTGCAGGATCAGAATGCTTGACATCTGCCACAATTTGCCGGCGCAATGTCCGAGACAACCAGCCATAAAATCGCCACAACATGCAACGCGTTACCCCTAGCTGGAGGCTGAGCAGTAGCTTTGGGAGCACCAGGTTGGACTGTGTAAATGAACAAACATCATATACTACGCAAATGGAGATAAGTTCAACATAATCATATGTGAATGTAAGTCATTTAGTATATATATATATACATATATATAAATTATATTATACTATATATATGGCTATTTACAAATTAAAACTGATTACAAATGATTAGTGACTCAAATCAATTACAGAACCGGTTTTCATGGAATGGAGGTGCTCCGAGGGAGTTACAAGCCTCTTGAGTTGTCTCAAACAGAAACCAGTGGCAAAGTCAAGCCTAAGCCACTGGTTTCTGTTTGGGACAACCGAAGAGGCTTGTCCCAATCAGATTAGTGATTCAAACCAGACTTAATGACAAACCATAATTTAAGATTAGTGGTTTGATCATAATCTGTGGCAAAGTCATGACTTGTCTTAGTGATTTTCCATAATGATCATCAAAAAATCAAACCATAATGAATGATTCAAATCAGAAACCATCTAAGATTCAACCAACATTAACCCCAAATGAATTCAACCGGGAAAAAACAAAAAACTCTGTAAAATATAACATCAGTTCAAACAAGTTCAAACTTCAACAAAGTCAACAGTGAAACATCAGCAGCTGACCCCTGCAACGCCTCAGCCACCGGGTGCCCAGCGACTGTTGACCAGCGCTGCGCCCGTGCTCGCCGGCCGGGCTTGGCGGTGCCGCCCGGCAGACCACCGGTGTGTCACCGATGTCAAGATTAGCTGCGGTCTTTGCCGCTGTTGGTCAGCGCCAAAGTGCAAGTCCAGGTCGTGGTCCAAGTTCAGTTCCATTCCAGTACGGGGGTCCTGCCTGGCTTCACGCTTCACTGGGTTCACCATCAAGTCAAGCATAAGCTGCTAGTGTACATTGATGCTGAACTATGGTCAACTGGCTTCACTGGCTCTTCAGTGGCTCATCTTTTAAAGCCAAGTGGCTTGGCTCGACATGGAGCGACACCAATCATGAGCTACTGTGCGGGGAGAGACTCCGTTGAAGAAAAACACATCATTTAGGCATCCTAAATCCTAAGCCACACGGATTCGTGCTGCCTGGTCTATCCTTGGTCTTCTAATGTCATGGTTGATGCTCCAGTTGGGTGAGTTCCCAGGTTGAACCTTCAACTGGATCGCAGTTATTTCATCAAGTCAGCGACTAGGATATCAAATGGCTATGGGTCAATGTTAACCATCAAGCATGGGGATGATAACCAACAAGAAGAGCGGGAATTTATCATGGAGTTGATGATGGCCAATGATGCCACACCAGGTATACAGGGTTTGGACCCACAGCCATATTCCTGGCGGTAATCGAAGCAAGCTACGAGAAAGACTACGCAAGTTGTCGGTCATTAATCATAACATCAAATTACCAAGCCCATGCTTTTAGCTAGGGGGCATGATGGGACAAGTTGAGATTTGATGATGTTGGAATGGGTTGATAACTGCAACAATTCCATTCCTAAAACTTATGCAAGCTGTGGCACATGTCACTTGGTTCATGTACAGTTTTCATGATTAGTAGGATTCAGTAGGATATCATATTAGTAGTATCACTTTCATTACTGGCAAGCTGTTTTCATGATTAGTGGCATCATCTTATCTCGATTTGCACTTTGCACCATTTCCGCGCGACACTTCGGAGACCGCCGCAGAAGCATTTCAAACGTTAGTAAGTCCCCAGGAACCGACGCATGCCCGGCAAGTGGATCCTAGCTGCAGCAGTCTACCTTGGTGCATGTCGGGTACTGGCTCATCTTGAACTTAAAGCAGTGAAACGACATGTGTATACAATCATGGTGCACAGGTTGGTAGGTTGGTGTGTAACCCTCACCAAACTAAAGTGACACTACAATGGTTATGGTGCATAGATTGGTACGGAGAAAGAATGGCAGCAAGCAAGGCCATGCCCTTGAAAGCTAAGCCACGCTGCGTCCGATTTCAAAACATCGCCGTTTCTGATCTCCAGCTGTGAGTTCCTCTGCCCTCCCTGCTGCCACCTGCCGGGCCGCGTTCGGTCACATCACCCACGTGGTCGACATTGGATTCGGCCCGTCGGTGATCTGTGCCATTCTAATGGTACAGCTCACACCACTTCAACTGGCAACGACCGCCCCAATTTCGCGGCAGGTTCCTTCAAGATGAAGACAAATCAATGTCAAAGGCCACATGATGGATCCACAAAATACACATGGAAATGGAGTAATACCAAGTAAATACAAAGAATCTGGTGGATGATGGTGCATGAACTGGTGATGACATCCTAAGAAAGATTATTGTATTCTTGGATATTCTTGGAAGATTCAATTTTTTGAACCAGGACCATGAAGTGATTTCTTGCAGTATCTACCGTGCACCAGGTAGACTAACCCTCTGTAACAATCAAAGAAAGAAAATTAAGCATCAGTCGCTGGATGATAATCCATTCTGCAAGTTTGTTCAGTAGGATGGACAAAATTGGTTGGTTCTAGCTGTGTACCACTTTCAGCAATTGGGATCAATTGTAGACTGCCAACCAACCCTATGTTTGTTTTTTCTTGTCAAAGCAGTGTCAAATCCATGCAAATGAGTTGCAGTCTTCTGGTAGCAACGAAAAGCAAATGACCATGACATTGTGTATTATTTGTTGGTTTATTTGCAAGTACAGCAAGTTGGTGGTTATAACCCCTATGAAAAATATGCTTGTCAACCAGCCAATCATTTGTAAAGACTAGGGAAAGTAAATGTGAAAAACCACCAGCCAGCATCTAGAAATGGAGCGTTTTCCACTTCCAGGTTCGTTTGTCAAAGGGTAGCCTTTCTCACTGATGCTACATTCCATCCCTCCAACTTTCTCGGAACCAGAAAAACAAGGTGGGGAAGCACCGTCTGCGAAATCCCGCGGCAAGCCGTTCACTCAGCATCTGGTGGATCCTGGCAGATGGGACTTCGACTGGTGATCGTCACATTGATGATATCAAAACACCAACTTGCCAACAAACTAAGCAAGCAACACATGACTACTGCGGATCCTGTAGTTTAGCGACAACAAGTGACCAAGGAGCATGCATGAAGGACCACGCACTAATTGTGCACAATAGCTAAATAGGATCAAATGCTTTATGCTACCCAGCAAACAGCAGGACAGAATCAACAATGGACAACGCATGTTTCCGCAAAAAAAATAATGGCTCTTTCTGTCTGCAAATGCGTTATGGTGACATTTATATTTTGGCCCATAGCGATATGATTACGGGTTCAAAACCCTTCACAGTGCATGCACATCCCAAACATGAACATAATCCTCCTTCTTGGCATGTTCACAACCGCTTGGCTAGGTCTAGCATTAAGCCACATGATCCCACGTTACATCCTCTTTCTGCTTCTGTTAGCAGGTCAAACTCCCAAAATGCTTTCAATGCACAGACTAGAACGGTATAGAGCCAAGGTGCAATGAGACTTTGTGCTCATTTACATGTAGTCCTGGGGGCCGGCTGCACGTGGGTCACGGATTGGGAATCGTTGGGCATTCCCCAGAATTTCAGAGGGAAGTCACATGTGGTAGTACCCTCCGGTAATCAAACATAGCAATGGAAGGTCCACCAATTTTTGATGGTTTTCCAGGGTTTCTCTATGGAATCTGGTGATTTTCCATTGCTATGTTAGATTACCGGTGCGTAAGTGGTAGTATCCCAAAGGGTCAGCTGATCTTTCAATTCCTCCCAGTTCCATGCATGGTTGACCAGGCTGTAGCCCGAAGAGTTGGGATCGATGCCAGGAACGGATCGAACGCATTTGAAACAACCATGATCACTGATCAAGTGAAACACTGATCCAGGATCACTGAAGCAAAATGAAATTGATTGATTGTGTTTAGTGATCAGTGATGGACCATCATTTGTTAACGATGAAGTTGATTTGGGTGATTTGATGATGACTGATGATCTGGTTGCTATGATATTTGATATAGTGATATCGATAGTGGTTGAATCATCAGGTTGCTTTGGAACTATGAAGATTGAAATGCATCGTCATCCATTCAAACCACTTGTACACAACCAACATGATCAAACCTTTAGCCATGAAACATTGCTAGTGGTTGCTAGCGATTGACAAGCTGATGAAGGTTGATACTGGTTGAATATAGTTTGTTATGGTCAAATACATATGGTTGAGGGAGGAACATATACCAGGGATATGTCAAATTGCGTGCAAGCATCTGTAACCCAAATGCTGCAAGCAAAGCGACACGACTGGATTTTGCGCTGCCTCACCCATGTATGGGTACGTATTTGTCAAATATACGGTGCCAGGATACCCACAAATGAAATTGCTGGACCATCAGTTGCCAGGTGATAAGAAGCACCAATTGATGCCAGGTGTTCGTAGGTTACATCAATGATATCCACATAGTTCGTTGCCTGAAGCATTTAGCCTGGCACAGAGAGCAGTGTTCGTCGCCCCTTCATCTTTCATCATTGCAAATAAAATCTAAATGTTGTTCAACCACCTCAATCTGTATCCGATGGATCATTTTGTAGAGTGACCTTTGACCTAGCATCGTGACATGTCCCACCTTTATCGATATGACCTGAGCATCCCATTGCCATCGAGATATACACTCGTACTGTTGCTGCATGGTAACCTCAAATTGCAGTGGCAACAAAGGGACCAGGATGAGTGAATGATTTGCTTGTACACGGAAAGTTGGTCAAAAGGCTGAAAGTGTTCTGGTGGTTCGGAGTCACTTAAATGTCAACCAGGGCTCCTTGGGACAATGAGCAACTTGGGACGAGAAGCTACAGCTCCATAGCTTGGTGATGCACCACGGAAGCGATTGAAACTGACAAGCAGTTGTGAAGGCATCCGACGAGGTAGGCCCCTACTAGGGTGGAACACTCATGCAGATCCCCCGACTTTGTCACTGGGATTGGTCCCAAGGGCCAACCTCAATGCTTCCAATGCTGACATTTGGCTCCAGGTTTACCAAGGCTACCGAGTTGGTTTTCCAAATGCTTAGGTTTAACAAGAACGGTTTGCAGTTTTCTGATCGAATGAGGCCTACGGATCGTCCACATTCAACAAAGAATCAAGTCACTGATGATCCTTGGTTGGTGGTTGAAGCACCCCTATGAAAAATATACTTCCCAACCCACCAACTACAACTGGTTGGTGCCTTCAACCCCATGAAAAAATATTAGTCAACCAACCATTTGTTAATGAATACTAGGGGAAATAAAAGATGTTTCAACCCACCAACCATAACTGTTTAAAACCCACCCATCCTGGGGGGTGAACTCACAGCGGAGGCCGCCGCCATCCTCTTCAAGGTCCACCAGATCAGCCCAAGATTGTCGCGTTCGCACCCAGCTGCGCAATCCTGTGTCAGATTCGGGCTGTGGAGCACGACACGAATCATGTGGTTCAACAGATTCACATCCGGAAGATCAGCCAACATCTTTCTCAAGCAGCATGAAACAAGTCCATGTTTGTGGGGTCATATTTGTCTATGGACATTCTGTCTGCTCAAAAAAACATTGCTGTGCGCATTGAATCTTTGGGGCAAACTCAGCCTGCCCATGGACTTGTCTACAAGAAAGGGTGGGTTCCGACCCCAAACAAATCGATGATGCTTCAATGCCAATAGTCTGGACAGGACCCTGGCCTAAAGGTCTTTTGAGATTGGGGAAGTTGTTTCATCCTGATGGCATCTTCTTCATCTTTCATTCCCAAGGGCCTGCAGGAACACAATACCCTAGACACCCATAGATACCGTAGACCATAAAGTCAAAATCCAATCCTCTAGACTTGAAACCTTAAAACCAAGAAATGATCCGTCATCCCCAAGCACCTCACAGCCCCAAACCTAAAGAGCTTGCTCTGACTTAGTGTCACTACTGTATACGGAATGCACATGCTGAACAATGGACCTCACCATGCTGTTCGTGATTTGCCTGCCTGGACTTCATGCATACGGATCATGAGCAAAAAAACGGACACAACATTGCCGCAAACGCTGCTACTTACTTTGTAAGGTTTTTTCACCATGGTTATATGCCAGTTCTAAGCCAGCACATCCAAGCATGGGCAAGCACATGGTTCCAAAAACGGTATCATGGCGGTCTATCCCAACCCTTGGCACGGTCAAACTGCTCCATGTTTCTTCCGCCCGGAAGGTCGATGAACAAAAACAAACGTTTGGCCTAAGATTTGGCAAACCGTGTTCGATCCCATTTATCAATCTTTCATGGTGTTGTTGTTTTCCTGATTGGTGAATGTGTATGGTCGCAATAAACCAAAATCATCCAAAATCTATCAAATGGGGCAACAAATACAACTGATGCTTGAATGCCAAACAAGAAGACAAAACCACAAACAACGACAAACAATGACAAACAAGGACAAACAGTCACGAACAACAATCCAGAAACAACAGAAAAAACGACGATAACAGGGAGGCAGCAAAAACGAAAAATCATAGTAACACCCACCCAACTAACCCTCAACCAACCACTAATGGGACAAGTATACACATGTATAGACGTATAAACCATATCATTCAACCACCAACGAACCATCAACTAGCCTCTACTCATCACTACTCCATAACTTCCTGGTTGGTGGTTGGAGCACCCCTATGAAAAATATGCTCGTCAACCAACCATTTGCTAATTACACTTGGGAAATAATTAAAAAAAACACCAACCAGTAGTTGTTGACCCATTCTGACCAAAAACCACCAACCAGTAGTTGTTGACCCATTCTTGTTGGTTGGTTCTTCCCGATGAACCCCTAGTTAATGCCCTATCTTGTTGGTTATTCTTCCCCTACCAGTAGTTATCCCCTATTCCCCTATCAAACAAGCCACCAAAACCAGCTTCAGACCTCCACTTAGCGGCCGCTGCACCTGGATCCTGGCTTGATGGTGTGGCCGAAGCAACAGAGTTCAAATCGTCCTAAGGTCCGGGCGGCCGGGCGACGCTTGGATGGATGGATCTGGTGATGATCGGAGCCACGAGCCGGGCTTCACTGGGATTGGTTGGTTAGTCCCTATGATCCACTGATATCAGGGCTTAGGTTGAGTCCTGTAATCCCCAAATCTGGGGGTTATAACCCACTAATAGGGGTGACCCACTAATAATGGTTAATTAGCTGGTTAATTGGCTGGTTCATGTCATCCCAAGGGTGATTCACTCTCCTTGGTACGATCACGACATTGATGTAGTCTGACTTGATGATCCCTGTCATCCCTGATATCAAACAGCAGCCAAGAAAGAAAAATGAACCCTGATGGAAATTGATGTAGCACTCACGGTTTTTACAATGGTAGGTTGCAGTTGTATCATTTGTGATGTTTGTTTGTTGGTTGTAGGTACTTGCTTTGCTCTTTAAAGCCCTGTTCTCCTCTGGTGCTGCTTGCAGTTCCATAGTTTCCTGCTTGCATCCTCACTGTTTTTTCCACAACGGTAGTTGGTCCGGAAAAAAACACCAGCCGTCAAGAAACAAAGTTCCCCTTCCATGCCAGTAATCCTCATCCTCCTCATCTTCCTCTCTTCGAATTTGCAATTTCATTTGATGCTTTTTGGCTTTTTGGGACAGAAATTCCTGAGGCCATGCTTTTCCCACTGATTGCCCCAACAACATTAGGTACGCAGTATTAATTGGTAGAGCGTTGCTCCGAAGCAAGGATTTTGTCGGGGCACGAGTGACTGCAATCCTCAATGGATAATCCACAAAGAAACCTCATCAAAGCTGTGAAGTCGGGCATTGGACCTTGCCACTTGCGCTGCGAACTGTTGATTTGTTGCAGTCAAAAATCTGATCCATTTTGATGAAAGCGCATGCCATTGCTTTTCATTCGTGAACAATACTGGTAGATCAAGCTGTTAATAGATCAAACCAACGGTTCACGTGAAATAGCTGGTGATGTATCACAAAAAGGGTGGTTTCTCAAAATACGGGTACCTCCCAATCATCCACTTCATTGACCATTTATAGAAATACCCATCCAGAACTTGGGTTTCCCCCCCATGGCTTGAGAAACCACCATATGGCTGTGGGTCAAAGCCCCGTACCCCTGGTTCCCCATCATAAACCATTGTTTTCCCTATAAACTGGTTGGTTATTATCCCCTATTGTTGCTGGTTAATATTGACCCATAGCCATATATGTGTGGTTTATTCCTATGGATCCTACATCTCAGCGTCCTCCCCGGTGCCCCGATTCGTCCATGCCGGCTGAAAAATTAACCCAGCGGCTGTCTGTTCGCTGCCGTCGTGGCGACGCTCAGCCGCCGACCTCACTGACAGAATCATTGGTCGTGGCTTCTTACAATGGTTTATATGATAATGATGATGACAGTAATAGTAATAGTAATAATAATAATAACAATGATAGTAATACAAAATATAACGGTAGTAATAATATCTTAAAATAATAAGAACAACAACAATTGTAACAATTAAAATAACAATAACAATAATAGTAGCAATAATAACCAAAATAATCAATAATAATTGTTAATAGCCGGGTTTACTAATGTGGTTTAATAATGTCATCATTGGGCTTAATCATGTGGTTTCATGATGGTTAATTCATGTAAATTCATGGTTGATAACAAGGATGATAACCTACAATTGTTGATAATTGTCAAGTTGTTGCGATGTTCAGCTAGCCATTTGGTGGCTTCTTAAAGTCCGGGACCCAAAAACGGATGCTTTATTATCGCAAATGGTAAGTATTAGATGATTTGGGGGTCCCCCAATTTCGAGAAACCACCAGTTGGGTCATGTTGGATCCATATCAA
This sequence comes from Symbiodinium kawagutii, assembly GCA_009767595.1. Lineage (NCBI taxonomy): Eukaryota > Dinophyceae > Suessiales > Symbiodiniaceae > Symbiodinium > Symbiodinium kawagutii. The sequence goes on from VSDK01001172.1 coordinate 47,649, forward strand.
CAACCACCCCCCAAGCTATGTGGGGTAATCAGCAGCTATTGAGCAGGTAAACTGGGGGTGGTTTATGAAGGGACCTGGATCTCTAAACATGGATGGTTTCCCATAGCCACAGTTGACAGACTGATTCTCAGTTCGCATCCCAACAGCTAGAGTAGTGAGCAGCAGCCACATTTACTAATGGGAAATAACTGTATAACTGTTTTTAGCTGTTGCGGGAACCTCGATCAACCTTGTGCACTGTGTTTGGTCCTGGCGAGTCAAATTACAACTAGCTAGCTATACTTGCTCCTCTTACTAGCCTTTCCCTGGTCAAAACCAAAGAAAAGCATGTCATGCTCGGGAAACATGATTGCTCACACTCATGCTCCAGTATCTGTCTGAAAAGATATATTTAGTGGCTCTCCAAAGTCACAGTTTCGACTTTCTCCCAAGCCATTGCACAAGGGTCTCATCGTTTCAATCTGCTCGTTGCCAAGAAATATAATCCACCAACATCGAACAGTAACATATCACATCACTCATTCAATTGGGCTTAATCAACACATTCAACGGCTCATGAATTTGCATCTACCAGTACATGCCAATCTGCTTGAATGTATGAACACTGGGGTGTCGACTCGGTTGTCAATTAATTATCCATTGCTGAGTCAGCTACTCAGCTTACCGTCGTTACTTGGTTGTTCAGCATACTCGGTGTGTATAATATTGTGTTTGCTTTGCCTTTGTCGATGGCAAATATCCCGCAAGTTTCCTAATTGCTGCACATGCACGCAATTGCAGATCTGTATGCAAACACATGTGTTGCATGCAAATGTGTGTGTGTAGATAAATGTACACATACACATATGTGTGCATACATATGTAGACGACGCAACATACTGTAATCCATGCATGTAGCTATATTACGCCGTAAAACAATGATTTGAATCCTCATATATGAACAAAATAGTATACAAGCACTAGAACTTAAAAACCATCCAGAGTTTGACAGAGTCCATGTGCATCTGTGAAACATGCCAACACACTCACACAAAAAGTACAAGTTGGGGGTTTGTCACCAATGGCGTACCCCCAAGACATGTGCCTTTCCCGATTCCTACCCTCGAAGACAAGCAGTCCCATGGGGTCAGCGATCGCCATCCGCTGTCAAGTAACTCAGCGTGGGTATCCTGCCAAGGTGGAAACACTTTTCCACGCAGAAGTGGCAACTGCATTAGATCTTTACTTTCGAGATATGGTTGAGTAGTTCTTGAACCTACAAATATTTCTGCTTTGGCCTCGAAGTAGTAGGAACCGTCTTCATTTGCCATGAATATTTCTGCTTTGGCCTTTGGCCTCACATTTCAACTATTGGCTCTTTGCTCTTCGCTATGATGAGTAGTAAGAACTGTCTTCATTAATCTGTTGTCTGACATCTGTACAGCTCGCCAATATATCCAAATGCTTCCGTACAGAAGGGGCCCAGTTTAGTGAGGAAACCATGTATTCTAGAGTTATTACACTGGGAGTCTTGGAGGGGGAACACCGATATGCTTATTGCTTTAAACTATCAACAAACATCTGGTATATACTCTTGTGAAGATTAACAAGAAAACAGAACATGCCATAGTCTATGCCAGGATATTGAAAGATCATATGTGCGGTGTTTGACTTTGAACCTGACCACAAGTAATCTTTAATCATTGTATCATATAAATCAAGAGAAGAACATGATCCTTGTATCATTGCACCTCTAAAACGTCTAGTAATCTCTAGCTTGTTAAACCCTATATAGTCTTGTTGGTTGCTGTCCCCTGGCATTAACTTTCACCACCCAGAACCACTAGTACCGTTGCTGCACCCAATCGCAAATCAGCTTGGGGTCTTCCTGAGGGATGCCTGCGTGACGTTTCGCTGTCCCAGGAAACCCTGGAAAAATCAACTTCAGCAGCCCGCGTCGCATGGTCGGCTGTCAGATTTGCGGGCTACAAAATCTATAAGCTGACAACCAATAGCACAAACAATAAGTACAACCACTGGTTGGTGGTTGAACCACCCCCATGAAAAATATGCATGTCAGCCAACCATTTGTGAATCACCACTACGGAAAATAGAGAATATTTAGAACCACCAGCCAGAGAAGTACAACCAATATTAATTGGATTACCTCAAGTGTATAGAATTTGTACAATAGTTGTGATACTGAAAGCAAGGTTTACAACCAATAACGTCAAGCAAAATAAGTGAGTAAAAGATGTCTAGCAGTGATATGCAGTGATGGTTTAGGGATTGACAATCAATAAGTACAATCAAAAATTCCTACGCAAAATCAAACAGATGAGATTCGAAAGTATAGGCAGTGATAACAAGCTGCTGGTTTCAACAAAAACATTAGTTGAATTGACCCATCCTTAAGTCGCTTCAAAAAATGGAACAATTTACCACAATTTGCAGCTTTCATCAACTACTGTCAACCACCATCAATCCATGTTAACCATGAAAAATCAATAGATATCAATAGCCATTAACCATACCAAGCCATGCCATAACAAGTATGAACCGTTGCCAGCCATCTTAAGCATAATCGCCTCCATACGTCAACCATTCTTCAGTCCACTGAGTAATAGCAACGGCTGCGTTTCGTCTCCTGAGTTTCGGCTCTGCCTCAGCGAGATGCCGTGGGTTGTTTGATGATAAAATGATATTCGATAATGTTGAAACTGGATGATAGCAATAATGTGTATATCTATCTATCTATCTATCTATCTATCTATCTATCTATCTATATATATATATATATATTTGAATATTTAAAAAAATAAAAATATATATATATATATATAGTGAAACTTGATACATGTAAATGATGGCAAATCATGCCAATGATACACGCTAATTAATGATGATTAATCATGTCAATGATACAGGCTAGTTCATGACGGTTAATCATGTCAAATACCGATTGGTAGTGCCGAAAGAAAAAAGGCAATAGAGCCAACAATGGCTGAGGAACGATAACGACTAGGAACAACAACGTGGTTGAAAAGCATCACATGCTACTCAACAATCATTTCATCAACTTGACTTAACCAACAGCTCAATGGTGGGATACCAATAGCATTGAAAGCTGTACCAGGCACGTTCATAAAGATAGGAAATACCTGGCACCCACCTCCAAGGCTTTTCTCCAGCTGGCATCACATACAAATCAGAATGAGCAACAATGTATAGAATTCATGAGATAATAGGGGTGAAACTGTGTAAAAAACATTGAAATTCATGGTAATTAAAGACAGTATGCTCATAAGAATGATTAATGATTACACTTAAAGTCACTTAATTATATAGTAATTATTGTGCATTCATACGTTCCACTTGGATCATCACACCCGTGGCAAGGTCATGGTGATTGCCGACGTTTGTGGTTATCATCGTTGCTAATGGTTGACAAATCCGATATTTCCGTGATACAGTAGTCAAATAGAAACGATGATAATCAAATCACTAATGATTTGATACTTATCATATCATCATTCCTAATGATTTTGATGTTTCACTCTTTTGATCACTAGCTGCTGGTGAAGCTATTGATGCATGGTAGTTGAGTGGCTGACTTGGGTCCACTCGTGGGGCGCCTGGAAACTGCAGGGTTCCCTCTTGCGGATAGGTGATCCTTGGAGAATCCACCATGGCTACCTGAGATTGATTGAGATGGCTCTGGGTCGAAACCCTTAGCCCCCCTGGTTCCCCCATCAATAACCATTGTTTTTCAATAAAATGGTTGGTGATCATCCCCCATTATTGTCGGTTAATATTGACCCATAGCCACATTCCCAAGATCGACCGTGACCACTACACTGCTCCCAACTCGGATCTCACCGGTAGCAGCTCCCAGTTCTGGCTGCCCCAACTTCCTGTCTCCCAGTTCGCATGCCTCGGAGGCAGTCCCAAAGTGGGAAAGCAGTGGCTGATCTCAGGATTGGAACCATCAAAGAATCCAGTGGCTCCTCCAATGAATCTTCAGTGGGACTGGAGTTCCAAATTCGTTCCTGAACCTCAATTTGCTCAGATTGAATCAGTTTAGCAATGATTTGGTCAACTCCACAACCTGGTAAATGGGGGGGGGAGTTCTCAAATAGGGGAGACCCCCAGTTATGATGTAATATCTAAACCATTGATTTTGGGAGCCTCCTATGGCTCGGTCGAAACCCCCAAATGGTGATTTGCATTCCGTCGATTCTATTCACCTCTGAGTGGGATAACGCGAGAATCCAGACCTGGGACCACATCTGACGAAGCTTGCAGAAAATCTTCACCCTGGCCCTATTCTGTAGCCATGAATGGATGAATCCCTAGAGACAGACCAGCCTGAAACTCGCAAGAAGTTAAGAACTGGCAAAGCTCCAAATGATCTAGTTGGGATATATCCCTACCCTTCTCATTCTCGCTGCTTATGATCATTTCTCTTCATGGTGTGATTTTCAAGGTAGGTGTGCGGTGTGCAACATTGGTTCTCATTGATGCTCTATTACCGCACTGGCTCACAAGGCGCAACACTGTCAGGGGGACAACACTGTAAGAATGGTAGCAAACCATCAATGAGAACCAATAGCCATGAAAGAATAGCTTGCAATAACAACATCATTGATGATTTGTTGCCGATGGACAACAATAAGAATATTTGTCTTGAACTCTCATCAGCAGCAATTATACTCAGTATTGGTTCTCACAATCGTATGATGACTGTTTTTTTTGGAGCCTTCAATTGGGGAATAGTTGTGGATGGTGCTGCAGTCATTGGTTCATATGTTTGTTTTGCTGTTAGGTATTCCTCGTGCCAAATGTTGGAATTAAAGCGCTTCGATTCTTGATGGTTGGAGTTCCCCCATGATTGCTGGTTTCATGGCTTTCTTGCTAGTTTCATGGTCTTATTGTTTATTTCCTTCAAAAATATGACCAACAGTCATAGGTGGTATCAGCAACAATTAAATTTTGTTGGTGATATCCCCGTGACTGTTGGTCGCATACACCTATGATGACCGGTTCTCCAACACTTGCTGTGATACGGCTGTGGGTCAAAATCCTGTACCCCTGGTTTCCCGATTATTATTGACCATTATTTTCCCTATCATTCTTGGTGATGATTCCCCATGAAAGTTGGTTGGTAAATATCGACTCACACCCATATCAACCTTTTGGCTGTCGATTCTACACCTCCAATTATGGTTGGTAAATTCACCTTTATACCTGTGACTGTTGGTGTTGCAACCCTATGACTGGTTGGTGGTTTCAACCCCCATGAAATATGAGTCAACCAACCATGTGTTAAGAATTACTAGGGAAAATAAAACATGTTTAGAACCACCAGCCAGATGACTGTTGATTATACAACCCTATGACCGTTGGCTATATACCCCCAAACCAATGATAAATTGGTGTTGTGGCTGTGGGTCAAAACCCCGTACTCCTGGTTCCACCATCGTTTACCATGGTTTTTCCTATTATTGTCGGTGATTATCCCCCATTAGTTGCTTGATTAATACTGACCCGTAGCCATATGGTGGTTTCTCACAATAGAGGGAGGTGCCCCCAAATCATCCACTATAAACCATTGCGAGTTGGTGGTTCCAACCCCGTTGAAAAATATGAGTCAACCAACTATGTGTTGATAATTACTGGCTGGGGAAAATAAACATGTTTGAAACCACAAACCAGATTGATGATTCAATAGCCATTCAAAATACAATTACAAAAACACTAATCCCATAGGCATATGGATGGCTAATGGGTTTGGTATAAACCTAAAGAACTAGAATTGATGACACCAGTATGTCACTAACTGTTGGTGTATTGTCAAACCAGATTAATGATTCAATGCCAAAAATACATCAGCCCCATAGCCCCCTGTGATTGTTGATCCCCGTCGGCCATCAGAGCTGAGCGGCGCATAGAGGCACTCCGCGCCCAGTC
>VSDK01001172.1:53876-87125 GCA_009767595.1 Symbiodinium kawagutii
GCATTCCTGGTTGCTATGCAGGGGGTCAGCGGTTACCCCAAAAGTGAAGGATTCCAGAAGGATTACTAATCCTGGGCGAACACCACTCTCTTTCGCAATTGCTAGGTTTTATGTGCTTCCAAAGCTGTCAAATATCGAAGCAGCCAACACTCTCAGGAGATTTCTGATTCTGGACTAAAACATCTGCAACGCTGCGTGGCTTTAGCGAGGACTTGTGACCCGAAGCTGTGATGTAGGAGGAAAAGAATGATAAGCTTCAGTATTTTAGCCATACCGACAGTTGTTGAGGTGCATGGTATGCTCCAATGGTAGTCATCATGTCGTCATGCACATTGCATCGCCACAATCGCTGTTGCATGGTGCGGCATCAGAACGCCCTTGAATGACCCCCAGCCAAAACCAAACTCGGCAAGGCAAGCGATTCGTTGACCTGCGGACCCTGCCTCAAAGATGCAAGGAATCTGTTTGCATGCTTGTCGTTTCTCTTCCTTGCCGCTCAGAGCTGCTCTGCCTATCTTCGGTTCAACGCGCACACGCACAAAGGTCCACAAATGAAACCCCTAACAATTCAACAACGACAGAACTGCAACAAAGCGATGACTCCGCAAGAGTTGAAGCATCAGCAACAATAACTGCGAACGATACGAAGCGAAGCACTGCAACTCTCAGAGATACGAGTATGACACCTGCAGCTACTTGGGTGGCACCAGTCTCAACCTAAGTTGGTTGAGGGTATCAAGTACTACTCAACTACTTGCTTGTATGTTAACTACTGCATCTTAGTATTTGCATGTACGAAAAACAACTCAAAACCATTTGCAAGACTTTGTAACGAGCACAAGGACAGCACCGCCAATGAGCAACAAAACAGCAATAACACCGACAAAACACGAGCACGCACAGACATACACAAAACACCAAGCAAGCAAGCAATCAAGTAAGCAAAGACAACAAAAACCAACAACCCCCACAACAACCAAAAATAACCAACAGCAACCAACAACGAACAACTAAAAAGCCACCACCAAACAACAAACAACTAAAACCACCACCCACAACCAACAACTAAAAACCACCAACAACAACGACAACTCAAAACAAGCAAACAACAACAACAACAACAACAACAACAACAACAACAACACCAGCAACAACAACAACAACAACAACAACAACAACAACAACAACAACACCAGCAACAACAACAACAACAACAACAACAACAACAACAACACCAGCAGCAGCAGCAGCAGCAGCAGCAGCAGCAGCAGCAGGCACAAGCTGCTTCATAGTGAGCAGCAGCAGCAGCAGCAGCAGCAGCACCCCTCCTCAAACATGGTAGCATTGCACAATATTGCACATGTCAAACAATGAAAAACAATCACACATCGCAATCAAGAAAGCACAACACAAAAGCAAACAGTCACGAAACAGAAGCTGTCCAAAGAAAACTTCATCAAGAACAGCCATAGATTCTGTGCTTCTACTACGTACCTCTTTCTCCTCCTAGTGCGGCCTACTGGTACAGCTACGATTACTGTCTCAGCAGCAATGCTAAAACATCAGCAAACACACACTGTCATATGCCAACAAAACAACTGGCTGATTCTCACCATCAAAGGCTGGCAATCGTGGTAGACCCTGGAGCCCCTTTTGCATGGGACAACCAAAATTGGATCTAATAATATGGTATTCTATGAGATAAGAAAATAGATAATAGATACTTTTCTTGAGGGACTCACCCTGGAGCTCTATCTCATAATATCTCCGAATCATCAAAGATCCAATTCTTTGCCTCTGATTCCCTCAAGAAACGTATCTATTCGGACCATGTGAGGGGACAAAAACTTAGAAATTGTGTGTAACTCACACATCTCATGAATCTGGATAACCTATGGCATCTTATGAACCTGAAATAGCAAGTCATTTTTTGCTGCTGCGTTTACTGAAAAAAGTTCCGCTGGAACACGCCGTCATCTTTGACTGTGTGCCCACTCCAGTTTGCATCAGCTCCGCTCCTCACTGTGAGCGAAGTTGCAGTTGCTTCGCTGGCAACGATTCTTCAGCCAGAACTTGCAAAGCAGCGTCTTGTCCTCAGCAAGCTTTTAACTCACTTCACCCTTGGCTCAGATTGGAAACTACGTGCAACCACCAAAAACAACAACGATGACAATGACGAGAAGACGACGACGACGACGACGACGACGACGACGACGACAACGACAACAACAACAACAACAACAACAACAACAACAACAACGCCTACACATGAGGAGCACCTTCAAAAGGGGAACCGAGTACAGTACTAAACTACCTGGAAAGCAACTGGGCTAACCTTGGAAATCTACCAGGCATTGCGCTCCCTATCGGCCTGGAGATCTGGATGGCTGATCTCACTACCAACAAGCAGCTTGTTGATCATCCATCACAAGGTGGTTTTACAAGCCAGAGGGGACCCCCCAAAATGGATGGCTTAGTACTGAAAATAATTATCCAAAATGGTGGCTTCTCATGCCATAACCCCAAAAACGGTTGATTAACTATTATAAATGGTTAATAAACTGGATGAGAACTGGGGTACCCACATGACTTGAGAAACCACCATGTACTAGTTGTTTCACCACTATTGTTGCTGATCATACCCCATGATTGATCATTGTAAACCATAGGATTCAAAGATTTATGGTGCATGAACATTATATAAATATAAACCATAGGATTCACAATAGAAACCACCATCTTGTTTCAACCAACTAACGGTGACAAAAAGTTCAACTGGCAGCCTCTGAGCTCCCTGGCGCGTGCGGCAGGACGGGTATTTGCCTTGACAAAAAACAGCCCGAAAGTGCTGTGAAGGAGCGCAACTGGTGAGTGACTCATGCTGGCTAGAGATGATTAATGCTGGTAAATGATGACTAATGCTGGTTATTTGTTCATGTTGGCTTCGTACCGATGATTAATGCTGGTTCATGGTTGTTGATGGCTAATTGCCATGGATCACCACCACCATGGCAACCATGGCAAGTTTGGTTTGAGCGGGGAATGGAGAATGGTCAACCGAATCGCTGCAAAATGACAAATGGCAGTGGGTCAAAACCCCGTACCCCTGGTTCCCCTATCGTTAATCCATGTTTCCCCTGTTATCCTTGGTTACTATCCTCCATCATTGGTTGGTTAATATTGACCCATAGCCAAATCTTGGTCAACTCCTCCCAATTGGATTAGGCCAACAGCAGAGTTCCATGGTTTCATCCTCTTTGAGTGACCCGGTCTCCGATCCGCGATCCAAGCCCCTCCATCCCGCGGTTTTTGGGCTGAGCGCTGTGAGTAGAACTCGCCATGCATCTTGATGTATAAGGAACCAATATGGTAGTTTCTCAACACAAGGAACCTTTTGATTACTAGACTATAGATCTGTTTATTACAAAAAGCATCCACCAGTAACCATTATCCATATGGAACCTTCTACAAACGGTTTGCCTATCACTATGAATGGTTACTGGTGGATGATTTTTGGGGTATCCCTATGACTTGAGACACAGCCATATAGATCTATGGTCAAACCTGTATGACACATATCAGGTCATCAATTGGCACCACATGACCGAGAGCGAACTCATGTCGGTAATCAAAAGTCTTTGGGTGCACAAGGGTTGTTTGAATACCAGCCCTCTTCTTCCAGTTACCAGCCATCATATAGTGGGTAACCAAGCCCCAACAATACAAGAATGGTAGAAACCAGCTGTGGAAGCAAAGGGCAACTAAATCAGATTAGCACCAACCAACCCCAAAAAAACAACACCACAAATTAGTCCTAACTATGCAGCAATGTTGCAAGTTGCATGCCATCCGTCCATCAATTGCTGTGATACCAACCAAAGAGTACATCGACTCAACAGTTCATAACTACGTAAATTTGAATTCGAAGCACTGTCATTTACCATGACCAAGCACAATCTAATTCACCATGAATAGTAAGAATGAATCATTACCGATCAGGAGTAGCCATCATGAATGATGATTAATCGTGATTAACTACTATCAGGTCATTGCCAAACATCTCGAACCTTTCAAAACCAAATAAGTAGTTAGTAGTCAACCATCATTCATCATTGACGGCAAGCAGCATCAAAAACCATTGTCGACCATCCCGCAATAATGATTAACCATCCTTGACCAGCAGTAGCAATTTTCCACCAGAGCCAAATAATTACTGTATATAGCCATATGATTTAAGACCATTGGCCGATATTAACCGTTATTACGTAATCATGACAAACCTGAGAGCAATCGAGTCATGTTCCATCCATTCCCACAGCATCAATGGACAGGCCTTACGTTCTCGCTCTTTGGCCAACGGGCCTCAGCCACCGTGCCAGTTGCTGTTTGAGTAGCGAGGTGAAGCTAAGGGGTGGCCAAAAGCAGTAGCCATCAATCAATGGGTTAAGTAGCTGGTTAGTCATCCTTTATCATTAGAAAAACATTGGTGAACTATTGCAAACGATAGAGCATGAGTAGCAAGTGTCATCAACCATGTATTCGAAATCATTGATCAGCATGGCAAAAAAAGGTCGGTAGTCATTGACAGCACTAGTGGTTTAAGGCTAGTATTTAACGGGTTCTTACATGGTGAAATGCAAAATCACATGACTTACTAAAGATGGCTGGATTTGTTGGGCCGCTACCTGGGTCATATTTGGTGGTTTCTCAAAATAGGGGACCCCTAAATCATCCAATATTTAACCATTGTTAGTAATAAACCAGCTTTTTTTGGGTACCCCTATTTTGAGAAACCACCATTTACATAGATGGGTAAAAAAACACAACAGCTGAGTCAATATAGTTTGCCCGGTCACTCACGAAGCTCGGCACCCCAACTCACGACGTCGTGCGCGAAGATGCAATCCTGATCAGGACTCAACAGGGATGGGGGTTAGAGCGTAAATAATGAGATTTCATTTGTATAACATCTAGGTATGATAAGATGATGATGTTATCACCTGAATTGAGAAATGCTAAGCTGTTAGATATTATTTGTATGAAGGTATACAGACAAAATAAATAATGTTCTGGCATTGAATATCATTATGTATATAAGTTACATAATGTGCTATATACTAAGATGAAAGTACATAATATATACATATAGTATTTAAGCAACACTATGCCATATAAACCATGTATACTGTGAATGTTAAGGTGTATTTCATCAAAGGAAAAATGTGTACGTCATCATCACTAGCAGCAATAGCATGTAAATATAATATGTAAGTACTATGGTGTACATAGTAGGAATAACAACAATGAGGATAAACATTTGCAAGTTGTGCATTGCATGTGATACAAACCACAATCTCAACAACTCTGAATCATGTTTCATCATGAACCATTATATTCACCACAAGCTCAGCATTTGAGGGTGTGCTGCATTTTTTCCAGAAAAAAGTCTTCATAGCGGTTGATAACAATATCTAGTCTATTGGTCTGTACAGATTAAAGACCAACAAGACTGGAGAGTGACAGATAAAATCAAACAATCCTAGCATTTCTTGTGCTATATGGGTATGGGTCAAAACCCTGTACCCCTGGTTCCCCTATCATTAATTAGCCATTGTTTTCCCTATAGTTTTGTGGGTTTTATCCCCCGTTATTGGTTGGTTCATATTGACCCATAACCTATAGCCATATCTCTTTTGTAATATACAAGTGCAAGGGCCACACACGGTCTGGCCACCAGCCCGTGAATCCCACATTTTTGGGGTGGCACCTATCGCCTCCGGTGGTTAGGCTATGGCCCAAGCAAGGGCAACCCTAGCAGGACAGCATCGCCGGACACCGTTCCGATCGCTTGCCCAAGGACGTCGTCATGACAGGTGCCCGTTTGCCAATGCTTGCAGGGAATTGCGCCACCTGCTGCCACCGTGGCTGGAGCAGGGCTCGGCTGGTGACTAAAGAATGGGCCAACCAGGAATCCCGACAAACCAATGATAAAGGAATGTTAAACGATGGTGGCTGGATAGAAAGCAAACTTGTGGAACAAGTGACTTTGACATTGCTTGGAGCCTTGCTGCTTCAATACTACTAATGGCAAACATGCACCATCTTGCAAGAGTTTTGCTTCTTTGTTATTGCCAAAAATTCTCAGTCTCCCAGTCTTCTTAAGTCTAGCAAAGTAGATCGCCAACTTCACAGCAGCTGACCACACCAGAACATGTTCAGAATGATTCTAAACATGCGCAGATCTCTGAAGCAGGGCGGCCATGGCGCATGGGAAACCAAAAATGTGCCTAGAAAACTTGTTTGTTCTTGGTGATTTTAGCAAGCCCGGCGAAGCCCTGGTTGGGGGTCAGAGCACAGGCTGAGACCCCGGCTATTGGCAAAGCCTTCTTGAGAACACCCATGAAAGATGCACTGGCAAAAGCTCTTGGTGAATATGCGGTTCCCAATGATTCAGAACATGAATAAATGATTGCTGAGCCATCATCACCAGCATCATCATCATCATCATCATCATCATCATCATCATCATCATCATCATCTCAGCATCATCTTACTATATATCGTGTTTTTTTGTCACTAGCAAGTTTGGCTTAGAACCCCTAGTTATGAATAGATGATGCCTTACAAGAAACTATTTCCAAACGTGGAAACAATGAGAAACCGCGCGTTTTCTCTGAGCCCAAGGACATGCGGCGCGTCGTTCTTCTTCGCCATGCGCATACTTGCACATGGTGCCCCGCTGACAGCGACCTTCTTGCCAAAACATGCCTCAGGGACATTGTGGAATGGCCGACAGACCAGCGGCAAATGGGACGCAAGAAGATCTGGTTTGTGATTTCAACTGTGGTTAACGAGTGGTTAATACTGGTTAATAAAGGAAAATAAGTACTAGGGAAAATACAAAATGTCAATCAAACCACCAACCATGGACATCCAACAAGAGCAGCTGAATAGTTATGTGATCTATGCGCAAGACAGGAAATGCAAGGTGACATCACCTACAGCCACACGGGATTGAAGAATTGTAGGAAATCCAAAAATGAAACTAACAAAAACTACATAGCAAATAAGGTTGGTGAAGCTCAAGTTGACGAGAAACAAATCATTGGTTTCAGAATATAAGCTTTGAGTAGGTAGACTGGCGTCAAATCAGAACAGGCTGCAGCATAGCCACCAGTCCCTTTGGCTGCATTTGATCCGCCAAAACACATTGAAAGACACCAAGCATTCCGCCGCAAAATCTGCGATGCTGATCAGTCCGATGATCAATTGCTTAATACTCATTTCATCTGGCAAGGTCCATTCACTGATTCCTTGCCATGGTTGGTTCCTTAGCGCCCATTCCCAGCTGGTGGACCCACATTGCGATCAAAATTGGTATTCGAGTGGTATTAGACGGTCTACCCATGCAACGCTCAACCGCTGTAACCCTACCATTTGCTGAGGGCATAATATGAGATCATATGATGAGTCGCTTCTTATATAGCTCACGGTGGTCGGAGAAGTGATTCAACACCACCTCTGGGAACACATCTTCCAGCCATGGTCGAAGTGTAGTACTAGCCGCAACAAGTGGTCCAGCCAAAAGGTTTGGATCCCAAGAAGTTTCACCCAACCAACCTCCTAACCAATCAACCAAGCGGTCTAGCGAAACTTCATCACCGTGCTGGGGCCCTCGATGGGTTCATCCATCGAAAAAGGGTGTGAAAATGATGGGTCTTTTGACCTTTCGTCAACAGTCATGGCATGGAGTCATGGTTAATTCTCAAACAGTGGGTTTGTTGACACAGAACGAGATAGAAGCCGATCAGAATCAGTTTGGTAGATCTGGGTAGCTTGTTTCTCGCCGGTGTCCAAATGGCATTGCTTCTAGCGCCAAGGATGATCTCTGAACCAACCAGCCGAAGCCCAATCTCCTCTATAATCCAGGAAGATGTGTGGTTGCCTAATGTCGCTTGTTCATTTGGTGCAGCTGTATCACTTGCCAACTATACGTATATGTTGTTGGTTGTTGCCCAGTCCTCTGCGAACTGGCCAGTGGAAACCATCCCCATCAGTTGTGAGTCTTCTCAGCTGTTGGTTGCCACCCTACATCGTATCCTCAACTCTACATGGCGGTCATGGCAAACATCCCATTGATACATCCGATCTCTTGCAGAAACGCATCCCTGGCGCTGAAACGCAACCCAGCTGGTGCCCTCTGGGAACAGTCAGCTTGAAAATCCACCCATCAACTTGATGATTTCCCTGGATAGGAAGTGATGGCACCATGGCACCCACAGCTTTGGTACGCTTGGCGGTGCCCAAGCAGGCTGCCCACGAAGCCAACCGAGCCCCAACCCACGGCGCTAAGCGCCAAGGCAGACTTTGGTCTTGTCGAATTTGCCCAGGTGACGGTCCTCACAGGAGAAGCTCTGCAGGTGAAGCTACAAGGAACCAGTCGAAGCAATGGATGGCAACCAACCATAGCTACAACCAGCAACCAACCAGTCACCAACCATAGGCAGCTACAACCATAGCTACCACCAGTAGCTTAGCTACAAGAATTTGTAACCAATCAGCTATGGAATGTAGCTATGGAAACAATCTCTAGTAGGTTAAAAGCTATCTAGTGGCCATGAATCAGCTACGGAATGTAGCTAAGTTGACAAGTAGGTTAATTAATGGCTATGGAAACAAACCAGAAATAGTGGCTTAGAATGTGACTAAACAAATAAGTGTGCTTGGTCAAAATACCATATTTTGCTAGCCATGTGCATACAATGGTCATACATGGCTGGTTGATCATTATTTCATGGCAAAACGGTTTTCCTCTACCTGGCTACATACATGCTCCAACCGATTACAGATACCCGCAAGTTTTCAACCAAAATCCAACCAAAAAATGTTCGTTGAACATCCCATGTTGGCCATGTTACTTTTGCAGCAATCATCAATGAACCACCAAACAAATCAAACTAATCATGCTGTTTACCAACAAAAAGCTAAACAAGTTGTTGGTGAAGTGCTTTGCGGGTTTGTCATCTTGCACATTTGGTGATGAGCAACAACCACTCAAATAGCTTCTATCAATTTGAATCGTGTTCTTGTTCCAAGGAATCAAAGGTCGCTTTTGAGCTGCACCCTCAGTTTTTGACAACTATACGTACGGTTGCCTAAGGATGTGTGTTTCACGTTTGAGATTCCTCCTGCAGAACCATCTGGCGATGGAAAGATATGGAAAGTACAGTGAGGTTGCAAGACAAAATCAGTGAGTGTCTGGGGCCTTTTGGATTTTAAACAGGGCCGTATTTGACTGCTGTAGGTCACAATTCTGCTCATGCCAAGAAACAAAGCAGCTTTAATGATCCTGAGTGCCTTGACCATTTCTCACACCACTTGCACAACGACCGATGAGACTGGGCAATGAAAAAGTGGGTGCCTTTACTGTGCCAATATAGTTATATCCTGAATCCTGACTCACAAGTGGTACAAGTCACTGAAGAATTGTGATACCTAGCATCATGACCGAATTGGCAGCCTTCTGTTCTGGCTGAGGTCACACTGTGGCTAGGTACCCTGACCCAAGAATGGACTGGTGCCCAAGGGAAAAGAAGCCTAGTCCCACCAATCCCCACTGCCTTCTTGTAATTGCTCTCTGTGGCGCTGGGTAGAGATGCGGTCTCCTACACCCGCAAGCGATCGCAGTCGGTCTCTGGGTGATCGTTGTTACTTACATGTACTAATTGGTCTATCAACAGGTTTGTTGTGACCAACTGAGTCATGGCTCGTCATTGACTCGTTTGTGACTAGGCAGTGTTTGGTCATTAAGCAACAATTGTTACAGTAGTTCCGAAGCAGTGCTGAACGGTCAAAAGGGCGTTTCATCACCAACAAGCGCCATGAATCGCATGTCATTGTGGCTGGGTATGACTTCTACCCTCTGGTGATCCAACATGGCAATGGAAAATCACCATTTCTAAGCACCCTGAACGAGGGAGATAGGCAATAACACTGATGTTGTTCCCCAAGCTTGATGATTCCTCTGCTGCACCGTTTATGGACAAGCCCCCCATGGAAATGCATCTACCTTATCTATGCGTACACATCATAAAGATCAGGAGCTACTTTATGTAGACACGTAATTATGTAGAAACAAACACTTTTATGCACTAAAACCTATTTATTTCAGTTGGTATCTTTGTATGACATTGCATCACAACATACCTATGCATCACTGGCTCATATCATGACTGCATGTATTCCAAATGGTGCGTCTTGTATTTGATGGTGGGATCACTATGACACTAGATTGTTCAAACATACAACCAAGTAATTAACGGGGACATCTGAGATGCATAAATAGTAGAGGCAGCACAAGAACACTCTGAGTCTAAATTAGGAGGTCCGCTGAAATAACATGGAGATGAGAAATGCTCGACTCATTGATTCAACTGACGCATCTTGGAGTGCAAAACATTCTTGTTTGGCTTTGGTGCTTGGTGTAGAAGTACCTAACACGATATCAGCAGAATACCTGTTGATCAAATGTGTGTCGCAAAATGTGCATATTCCATCTCAGAATTGTGCATACACATCACACAAAATACATCACATGGGTTACCTGTTGTGAATGTGCATGTAGATATGTGAGGCATACATATACACATATATATAAATTATACAGTATACATCGGTGTTCTTTCAGGGATCTAAATAAAGGTCCCCTGGGAACCATCAAAACATGCCATTGCCCATCTCAGCCACCGAAGCCCTGCCGCAGTTCCGTGGTAAACACCGCGCCGCCGTGGCGCTGAGTGTCCGCGCATCGGGGGGGCCCTCGCTGGCAGTGGTGGAAGCGCTTTTCACCTGGCGGTGGCGCCCAACGCGGCGAAGCCGCGGTGCGGTGGTCAGATGGGTGGTCAATGGTGGTTGATACTATGATGGTTAACTATTCATATAATGATCATAGGGTATCAATCAACTATTAGTTAATAACTATTGGTTATAAGTATTGGTTATAACTATTGGTTATAACTGTTGGTTATTCATATAATAATCATAGATTATTGATAGGTGGTCAATGGTGGTTAACTGTGGTTGATATCATTAATACTAATCAATGATGGTTGATACGAACTTTGGTTAACTATTCATATAATGATCATGGTTAACAATAGGGGGTGATAAAAGTTAACCATAGCGGGTAATACGCAATAATACTTTTATGATGGTAAAAGTTAACAACAGGGCATAACTGGCTATAAACATCATTGACAATGCGAGTTAATGTGAGCCTACAATAGATGTTTATATTTTGCTACTTTAAAGGTCATAAAATCGATGTTATTTGTAACCATGTTAATAGCTAGTTAACAATAGGGGGTAATAAGCAATAACACAGGATATACTAGCTATAAACATGGTAAATGATGGTTAATGATAGAAGTTGCCAATGGTTGATGGTTAATATGGTTGGTGATGGTTAATGATACTGGTGGACAAGAATGGTTGAGAGTAGGGAAAATGGTTGACAGTTTTGGTTGATAATGTGGTATGATAAAAATTAAACCTATGACGGTTCATGATATGATAATCATGCTTAATAATATTGGTAATAGGCAATAATAGGGAATATACGAGCTACAATAGATTAGACAGGGCTTATAACTTAGAACTTATAGCCATGAATAATGGTTGATAAAGATAACGGAAAATAAGCAACAGTAATAGTGGATATACCAACCAACCCGTGGTTTCTCATGGCTTAATACTGTAACTGGTTAATATCATATAAATGATTTGGGGGTATCCCTATTTTGAGAAACACCTTCATGCTTAGTGATGGTTTGTGATGATTGATGATGGTCAATGATATATATGATCCCGGTTCGCGGTTCGTCAGCCCCCCCCCCCCCGTAGCCTCAGCCTCACATTTGCACGCTATTTACAGCATTTTGGAGCCTTACCCTCCCATTTGCACGCTATTTGCAGCATTTTGGGGCCTTTCCTTCCCATTGGCATGCTATTTGCAGCATTTTGGAGCCTTACCATCCCATTTGCATGTTATTTGCAGCATTTTGGAACCTTACCCTTCCATTAGCATGCTATTTGGGAGCTTGAAGCATTCAAATACACCTATATACTACCAATATTACCTACATACTACAGATATACTACTTGTATGCTACCTATTTGCTGTTGACTACGTACATACCACTTAATTATATACATTACCTACATAATACATACATACTATGTATTTATCATTTACACCAACGAGCTGAATATGCAAAGTACATATATACTACCCATGTAGTACCTACATACTAACTACATGCTACCTATGTACAATATACCTACTTACACTATTATAAACTACTTACACATGACATCTACACTCTACCCACAGATATCTACCTATACCTAAAAACTGCATACTACCTTGCATGACCTATATAGTACCTCTATACTACCTATGTATTTCCTACATACTATACACTTTTGTATTTCCTAAATACTACCTATATAGTAGCAAAAGGCTACTGACACTACCTACATATTTCTTACATATATCTAGATACTTATGTAGTATTTTACTTAGATACTACCTATATGCTACCTATATACTACATAATATATAGTACCTATACACTACCAAAATACTACCTATATACTACTAATAATGTACTACTTGTATACTAAATATATGCTGTCTATATACTACATAATATTTACTACCTATATACTACTAAAATACTACATATATACTACTTGCATATATCCCCCCACCCCACCACCAGACCACAGGGGGAGGGGGGGACCATAACCATTGCACTTCCCCACCACCACCCCACACCACAGGGGGGAGGGGGGGGTACCCTGACCCTGGGGGGGAGGGGGGGGGGGCCTGAAGGAACCTGGATCATATATATATATATATATAGTCAATGATATGGTAGATGATATGATTCATGATATGGTTAAGGCTTTTTTAGTATTGGTTGATGATGGCTTAAATTCATTCACAATTAAGTATGCAATTTCTGACTGATTAAGGACACCCACATTACAACTGGTCATCTCCAATCATTCGATCCATGAATTCTTGGAGATTGGTCGCCATAACCCAACCATCTCCCAACCGGATGTGCCTCGCATCCGCCTAGGGCTGGGCGGAGCGACACCCTGAATGGGCGCACATCTTCATCCAACAAAAGATGAGCAGTTACTGATTGGAAAACCAGCTTACTCAAAAAATGACCATTGGAAAGCTATGATACTGATAAGGTATCATCCATGGTCATCAAATGGTACTTACCTAAACTCCTATGGTATTTAAAAAATGTTTAAGTCAAGTCATCATCCAATAATCAAATTTGTTACTGAGCTACTGAGTCACTCAGGTTTTTGCTGCTGAACATGCGCACCCTATTGTTTTGGATCTCAACAACATGATGAACTCAGAATTGAGAGTTGAAGGGCTGGAAATTCTCGGATGTATGATGGAATCAGGCAGGGAGAGATTCCAGCAGGAAGATAACAAGATATGCTGCCGACATCTCAACCAGCCAAGTTGCTTCCAACATCTTTCTCCTCGGCAAAGGGCAGGGATATTCTCGCAATTTGCGTTGTTGACGGGCATAATGAAGCCCCACCAGTGGAACCATAAATAGCCTGTTGATTCACCACCAAAAATAGAGGGTTAAGGTAGATCCATTGATCTCGCATTGATTGAATCCATCCCAGAAATCACTATGACCATAGATGGGTATTCATAAACCAATATAAACCATAGATCCATGGATGGTTTAGGAATAGCTAGGGGGGTCATGGATGCATCCCAGCACCAGGACCTTCCAACTGCCGTGATGCAGCGAAGTTGTGACAGCAAACTTGGATAATGGCTACCCAGGATGAAGCTAAACCCCTGGTTGATTAACTAGGGGGGTTCCCATTTTCATGGAAAACCAAGGCTTTTAGGGGATACCCCCAATTAATAAACCTAGGGTTTATTAGTCCTGGGTAGCCGTTAATCAGGCCCATGGGCCCACAGGTAAGTTAATGCAACTGATTCTGACAGGTGGGATGTCCAAATGGATGCCAAGGGCCCCTGTTGGGGAGATGTGGGGAGGTCGATCGTGACCACTCCTCGTCCGTGCTGGAGTCTTCCGTTAAATGGTCATGCCTGCGGTGCAGCGGCGTAACGAAGCATCGGTTGAAATCCTGGGTTTTGATTTATATAGTTTTGATTGAATGATTATATGGCTTTTGGGGGATTTAAATCATGTTGCATTCCTGTTGCCTATCTGGCATTTGTTTCATGTTTTGTGGAATAGGCTCTTTTCATTCTTCTGCAGTTCAGTTTTGCCTTTGTGGAACAAATTGTGCTGTCATCAAAAGGCCTTCAAAAACACACCCCAAATCCTCCGCTATTTGGGGCAACGGGGTGATCCCTGAGGTGGCATGGCCAAACCTTTTTGGAGCTTGGGCAATCCCAGGGAAATGGAAACGAAAGGCAATTTCTTGGGAAATCACGAGGTTTTGGCAGCTTAGGCAACAGAAATGACAGGAGTTTT
This sequence comes from Symbiodinium kawagutii, assembly GCA_009767595.1. Classification (NCBI taxonomy): domain Eukaryota; class Dinophyceae; order Suessiales; family Symbiodiniaceae; genus Symbiodinium; species Symbiodinium kawagutii. The sequence continues at coordinate 68,435 of VSDK01001172.1, forward strand.
TGTAAAATCCATGTGCTGTGTCAAAGGAAACATCGATTGAAAGGAGCATGTCTTGTACTAAATGCAATAGAAAAGCCAATAACTGCAGGTGAAAAGCTTTTCGCAGGGACACATGGGATAGTAAGACTGCGAGTTCTCGGGAACTCACAACCAGCAATGCCAATAAGTGCAAACCACTACAATGGAGTCCCAAGAGAAAATACGTATACACAATACATGCCTAGTGTGCATATTCATACAAATGTAAATGTTAATGTGTATATATATATATATATACATGGAGATGGCACATATATGTACGTATATCTGTATATATAATATATACGAAACATGTTTCCTTATGTTTTTTCTCGGCATACAAATATAGCTTCAACGTTGAAAAACAGAAGAACCAACAAACACTTTTAGAGTTTTTTACAGTTATGAACCTTAACCGAGAACCAAGAACCATAACCATAACCAAAGTAGCTCCCAAAAATGTTTGTGCCCAACTTTCAATAATAGTTTTGCTTATAAAAAAAAGCACTTTCAATTCAGAACCAAAAACCAATAACCATTCTAGTCATTAACCATGGGCTAGTTCTGAACTGGTTAACTACTACAACAACCACCATAACCACAACCATAGCCACCATAACCATAACCATAATCACAACCATAGTAGTTAATTAATCATTAACCATTCATTAACCCTTCATTAAGCCTTCATTAACCATTCATTCACCATCCATCTAACCATCCATTAACCATCCCTCCAGATCCATCATTAACCATCCATTAACCCTTCATCAACCGTAAACCAGACCCATCATGCCCAAGTCAGCTGTTCAACTCCCGCCAGGCAGTACCGTAGCAGCACGGTAGCACCTGTAAAGGCAGTCCGGGCCGAGGCGACAGGACCTGGGCGACGCGCTTGTTTCCGGGGGTGATAGGGATGGTGGTTTCGCTACAGGGGCTACAGGGGCTACAACCAGACTGGTACTGGTTGCTAAAGATAGGGAAATTGACCAGTTAGGGATAATCATGGTGATATCCTGTGATACATCTTATATACTGATTATGGTAGGGGATCTTAACCAACAATAAGGATTCAGCAACTACTATATGATGCTTTCTTGAGGGCAAATCACCAAAAAATAGGGGACATAACCGGGTTGTCTTAAGCCAGTTTGGTTGGTTGTAGTGGATAATAATGGTTGCAAACGAGCGGGAAGCAAGCAATGACAGGTTGTATACCAGCTATACAATAATTTGATAGGGCTTACAACCACGATATAATACTGGTTGATAAAACTGGAGAAAATCAGCAACAATAGTACGTGTGGTGCTAGCCAGTTTGGAGAGCCCAGAGCTATGGTTGGTTTATTCCTAAAAATGTTAATTGCATAAAGGATGACAACTCTGGGGGTACCCCTAGAACTTGAGAAACCAACATGTAGATGATCATTTATAGGGGTACTATTTAGATGATCATTTATAAAGGTAGCATTTAAATGATCACTTATTTCATTTACCATCGCAAATGTCTCAAGTTCCTTGAGTTTCCTGCTTGCGCAGTCGTACCCAGTCCAACTCAATCAGCTGAACGCCCGTTGCAGGGGATGGCCAGTGGAAAACTATGTTTAATGAAGGGGGAACCTGGGGTATACACAGGATTTTGACCCAAAGCCACATGCAGCAAACATGTACTAGTGGCATCATCCACTAGCACTGTTGGCATCTCACTGTCCAAGATATTAGTCCAAGATAATTCAAAATCATTCAAGATGGTCCAACACAGTACTGCTGGCAACTTGGTCTTTTACTCATGCAAGTCAGCAGCAGCACCAGGGCTATTTAGGTCCCCAAACCCGCTGGCGAAGAACCGGCAGGGCAAAAGCTTGCATGCAGCTTTCTTCTCCTCCTGATAGGGATGTCAAGGCCACAATGATGACCCAAGGGAGGAACTGGAACCCCAAGTTCTGCTCTGCCGGCTCCTGAAAATGAGAACTTATGTACAAATTATGTCCACATGAGTGTGTGTGTGTGTGCGTGTGTGTGTTCATTCTCGGTACGCAATACACATCATATGAAAAGTATGATCACATATGTGTGTATGTACGTATCCATCTATCTATTTATCTATCTACCTATCTATCCATTTGTCTATGCCTCATCTCATACTACAAAATGTCGACCTAACGACCTCGCGAATAGGAGATCCATACTCATAAACCCCACATTTGATGGTAATCTCCAGTTTAAAAGTTGTGGTCAACTATATCAAAACTAGTAGTGGCAGTAGAGGTTTGTTACTGTGGATATACCTGCTTATGACCCAACCCACAAATATGAGTCGTTCAACCAACCATGAAAATGTCATAGGGGTAAACTTGAACATGTTCACAACCACCAACCAGACTTTACACAAATAGACCGCCAATATAGACCTGGTTGGTGGTACCATTATAGGTCTAGAATTAATGATTGTAGATGTACTGGTTACCTGTATCATGGCTGGTTGCTATATATGTTTCTCAAAACAGGGGACCCCCCAAAACATCCACTACATTAACCATCATTCAAGCAACCATTTTGGGGTCCCCGGTTTTGAAAAACCACCATATAACTCTCCCTTTCTATCACTCTGGCTCCATGTATCTCTCCCTTTTCCATCGCTCCAGCGATATATGGGTGCTTCTCAAAATAACCGACCCCCCAAATCATCCATTTTATCAACCATTCTTAGTGATAAACCAACCATTTTGGGCTTACCCCTATGGCTGGTTTATCACTATGGCTGGTTTCTTGAGAAACCAACTGATAAACCACCAGTATTGATAACTGCTACCAACTGATAAACTAAACCAACTATGGCTAGGTCGAAACCACCATCTAGTAGCTTTTTAACCATTATTGTTGGTGATTATCTCCTATTATTAATCATTCTTAATGGTTATAACTAACCCATGGCTAGGTCGAAACCACCATCGTTGGTACCCGTTGAACCTCCACCGCGACGGCCGCCTCCCCATGGGCGAAATCGCAATGCGCTCTGCGGCACTGACCTTTCTGCCAGAATTTGCCTTGGCGCAGCCACGAGGTTCATGGAGCGTCAAACAAGGGTTGGAACGTTTGGAGATGTTGGATGTTTTGTAATGATAGTTTTGTTGTATTGTAACAACATAGTTTAATTACACAACATCTAACTATAATTACAAAAGTAATGATAATATATGGTATCATCATCAGATATTATAGTAATATGATAAAATAAAACAATATAGTTTTGTAATATAATAGGATATAATAAGATATCATCAACAAACATTAACACATAGATATGGAGTCAACACATATCAATAGATAATATGATTGTGAGGTTGTGTAGTAGGTTGTGTAAGGATACGTAATCAACAGATATCAGAATAACTTTTGTATGCTACAATGATCCCAAAAAATGGAGGATAACATCATTTGTGACGGATGTTGTCTAACAATATAGTCAACACATATCAATAATCACAGGGAGACCCGGAGACCACTTAGCAACAATCTTTGTTGGTCGGTTGGGTGCATGGCATCCACATTATTCACGCTTGACCATGGCATCGGGTGAGCCATCCTTAGTCGAACAGTCAATGAGCTGAGAACAACTGGGCAATAGTTTAGACATGTTTAGACAGCCAGTGATAGAAATTGGGCATGCACTAGCAGTGTACGGGAAGGGGAAAGGAACTCACATGGGCGTTCCACAAATCATCCAATATGAACCATTCATGGAAATCAAGAAACCATTTTGGGGGAACCCCTCTTTTGAGAAACCACCACATTGCGACTATAACAAACAATATTGATTTGCAAACAACCAGTCGTCATCTGAGTGAATCAGCCAGCCTAGAAAGCACCCAACCATGCAAATATGAACACTTGGGTCACAGTACATTACTCAGGCACTAATCAGGACACACTTATCATGGAGGTACTTTTCACAAGGCTATCAGCCGATTGCTTGCAACTAATCAACCTTGTTTTGACATCTTCTTGCCTTTGACAACTCACAGCTCAGACTGTTACCAGAAGCCTTTGAGTCCAGTATTCATTGCGCAATGTCGTGCTGGATCTTTGATGATGATTTGCAGCAGCACAGCATCACAATCTTCACAACGCGTAGGGAATAAGAAACCATCAGCAAGGGTCCTTAACAACGCATGTTGCCTCCAAGCTGCAAATGAGAGTTTTGTCACTCGTAGGCATCCTGCGCACATGGAGGGAGTGTTTCTCTTGGCTCAGGGCTTGCATGAATTTGTTCAACAAATAAACATGGAGACCGGACCTCATAGCAACACGGCTAATGTGAACTACACATTGTGGATGTAACCCGAAGCTGGGGTACTTTGAGCAAGATCATGACAATAGCTGCTCGGCTCACGATTGATGGAGCGTCCAGGCCATTTGCAAACCGCCCTGGTTGCCCTAGCGGCCTGCTTACTGAAAGGCGCAGTCAAAACGCATTACCTGAAGCGAAAGCTGGCACCAAAATCACCAAAGAGGTGAGTTCCCAAGTGGAACAAATTGTTGAGATACCTTTAGTGACCCATGAAACAATGGGACTACAACCAACAATACCCAAGGGCAACCATGCTGGGTCTGTCGGAGCGCATCCAATGGATCCCTGCGAGCATTTTGGGATTGAGAAGGGGTACATGGACGGAAGAGCCCAAGCCAAACGCGACACGTCAAAGAAGCAGTGGCCCAGTCTGCGTTACCCTCCACGTCAACCATAGGAAAATAATCCCTTTGTGCTCTGTGATGTACTGGTTGGTGGTTTCAACCCCCATGAAGACTATTAGTCGACCAACCATTTGTTAATAATTACTATGGAAGATAAAACATGTCTAAAACCAGCAACCAGTTTACTTTTTGGGAAGTATCATTGCTAGTTGAAATAAGGTGAACTTTTTTTAATAGTGGAAGCCGTCATAAAAGCCGTATTCGCGCTTGTGAACACCAAATGTAAATAATTATCTCTTGTCATTCGGAGTAGCGTACCTTTATCTTCAAAGAACGGGTGCAAATCATTTTTGGCAATGATATTTGCAACGATGGTAGAGCAATTGCGACAATCCATTCTGATACAAGCGGTGTGACTTGATGACGTGGCTACACCAAATCAGCGTGTTCTTGAACGCAATCCGTCCTGTCAGGGAGTTGAATGGCCATATTTCATTCTGCGTGGCAGACTACTGCCCTGGAAGAAACATCACATATCACATATCCAAACACAACGCGAGATGGTGTTCTTGTTTTTGTTGGTCCACATGCTTTCAATGGCTCGAAGCTTACCAAAGCAAAGAATTGATTCCATCACTAAGTGCATGAAAATCACATCTTATCGAATTGTAATCAAAATTATGGACACAATTTGCCAGTGTATAAGCTGTATATAGCTGGATTGTGAATAAAAATCTCATAAACAACATTGGCTTAGTTGACTAATACCATTAAATGACATGACTTAGTTGGCTTAGTTAACTTAACATTGTTAACACCATAGCTTGAAAATCCCATAAACAACATGACTGCCAACATATTGGCCCTCCACTTTGACCTGAGACGCCCACGGCGCAGCTAGCAACTTGTAGCCGCAGCCCCGGAGTGAGGGTCTTGAGCCAAGCTGCGGCATCCAAGGGGACGCTCCCAGGGGATCCCAAGGGGTGCCAGTGAGGCCTGGTAGGTGTGATCCATGTGAAGTCGGCGAAGGATTGGGCCATTCCACGGCCATGACTGAATTCAAGCGATGCTTGGGTTGACCTACTGGCCGTAACATCATGTAAGAGAGAAAACACAGCCACAATGACGACAACGGCAACAACAAGGAGAGCCCGCAAGATCTGGCTGGGATGGCACGAAAATTGACAAACCCGAATCAAAATAGATCACTGGTTTGTGGTTGAACCACCCCGTCATGAAAACTATGCTTGTCCACCAACTATTTCTTATTAATCTGGGGAAAAGATAAGAAATGTCAATCAAACCACCAACCAGCAGTTATTTATATAATCACTATTGTTGCTTAGTATCCTCTATAATTACTCATGATTAATTAAGTATGTTTAAAACATTTTAAAACCACCAACCAGTGATGGTTACAGTCTAGCTACTCCATCACCACAAGTGAAATAGAAATCACTTGGATAGCGGCTCCGCCATGTAGGTGCGCCTGTCGGCGCGAGCGCACTCCCCGGGTGCTGGAAATCCACAGCACAGGGGCTCGCGGGGCCGTGCTTGAGCTGTGGAAGTGCGGCGTGCCAAGTGGGGAAGCTCAGGAATCGAACAGCTTGGTCTATGATGGTCAGCATGCGATGGCTTATGATGGAAGATTGATGGATAGTGAGCTGATTTAGAGGGGTCTATGATGGTGGTGGTTTATATGATCTTATATGATGGTTTACGATGGTTTATAAGTTCCGGCAAGCCTTGATAATCATCAAAGGATGTCCGTAAAGGTATATTTGTTCATGTACACGGAAGTTGCGTGGGCTCAGCCGACTGAAAAAAAACTATAACTACCAAGCAGAAGCTGAACTTGCTGGTTCCTATGCCAAAAATCATCAAATCCGACAATTGGGTTGTGGTTCTCCTCTAGGATTCATGGGAGCATCAATCTTTAATTGTTGGCCATGGCATGTTTCAGTCAATATAAGTTCTGATTGGGAATTACATTCCAAACATTGAGGGAAATAAAACAAAACCACCAACTAAATTTCTGCAGCCTAGATTTTTGACAGTCGCCAAAGCGATACTATTTGGGTGCTTTGGAGGCACCATGATTCCATGATTCAGCACAATTGGACACAAGAGAAAATAAAACAGGTTTGACACCACCAACCAGTCACGTTCATCCTGATGGATGTCAATGGTTGTAGTGTGACATCAATCATTTGTTAAGACGACGCATTGAATGCATGTGTCAACATGATCGTACAAAACTTGAATGTGGGAAACCAATGTTTAGCAGCAACCGGCGACATGCATGCCACTATCCTGTTCGACGAGATCTATGGATCTTGAGACCATCGAAATGATCACAGCGAAGCAAGATTGCATCCCAGAAGCGTTCATCACTAGTCACTAGAGGATCAAATAGATCCAAATAGCAGAAACACGAAGAAGTGACTGGTTGGTGGCTTCAACATGCCCCTAGGGATGCAAAGCGAAAATCCAGCTTGGTGGTTTTAATGAGCCCCTGTTGGTGGTTTCGCTGAAGCTACCAGCTTGCGCAATCCGAAAGAGTCCTAATCGGAAAAAACCAGCCTTCCCATGTGGTCACTTTTGATTATCCGCATGCTAAAGCCAAATTTCAAGGCCGAACAGGAATTCCGGCCAGCAGAATTCTCTGACAATAATGCAAGTGCGGGGTGTGCAGTATTTATTGATTCAGCGCTGTACAGCTTGGAGTGCTATTTTCTGACAAACTTAGATGCAAACGATTCCATCTCTACCAGAACCTACCATTAGATTGTTTGGTTGACAATTTAGACCACCTAACGCAAGGAAGCAAAATGTCAAAGCAACTGGGAGATACCTCACCTACTGATAATGTGTTTGTATATGGGACAAAATCCAGTGCCACTGGTGAACGTCACCAAACCAATTTAAAATCATATGAAGTATAGCCATGCAATAGTTTCTATTGACATGTTCATTCACCAATGATCTAGCTTACTTGGTAACCTAGGCCATTTATGCATGGCATTGCTTCCATATTGGAGTATCCGAAAAAGGTTCCATGGGGCAATAACAGTATGATATGATCCCCAAATGGAGAATCAACTATAGATATACCGTATTCCCCACAAAGAAAAGTATGACGTGGAGAATTGATATGTTTTGGCGAGGCTCGGGAGTTATTGTTTGGATCTGTAACTTACAAAGTCTCGGAACATTTCCTATCAATCAACAGTATTCTTGACTATCAATCAACAAAGTACTGTTGAATACAATCTTATGGCATGATTCCATCCCCACAATGAACCACAATGAACGATGTCCAACTACGAGTCAATAACATTTTGTTCTTCAATAGTCTATACAAAATTAAAAGTTGACACTGTTCCAGTGTGTCCCATGCACGCCTCACACCCTGGTATAAGAAGCATCAGAGCATCATTCCATCCGACGCCATGCGTGTTCTCGCTTGTGAAACTGGTCAATCTCAGCAGTGAAATGTGTGAGACAGCTCTGTCAAGCTTGGTTTGCCTGCCAGCAGCAGTGATTATTTAACGGGAAGTAGGGGATGCCAACCAATCATAAAAAATCAATAGCAATTATCAGTGATTGATAGGGGATGCCAACCATCAATACGTATTATCAACGTAAATTATCAGCCTACCAATCAATTACGAACAGTTGATCATACGTATTGATGGTTAGCAGTGGCCAATAATGCCTAACAAATGTTAACAAACAATAAGCTTATGATTTAACAAGGCATTATGTCGCAGTACTTACGTGTCAACATGCCAATATTCAGATTGGAAGTTACGGGCACTACTCAAATTTTTGGTTTATCACCCTCCAAGTCATATGGCGACTTGTTTGACTGGGGAAACCTTCTGGCACACAAGTGGAACCCGGTAATAGGAACACATCAATAAAGACATGATCTTTATGTTCTTCTGCACTTTGAACACGACCAAGCAACCAAATTGTAAACCTAATTATGTATAACCATGTATAACAGCTCAAAAACGATGGAGTACCGACCTCAAAGCTTTGGTCGTCGAAACGGTTTGTCAATGCTTGGTGTGTCAGAATTGCTGGTTAACACTGATGGTTGGGGGATGTTGGGGGTAAGCAAGGCTGGACCACTCAAAAGTCGTGCAGCTGCCACATGGCAATGACTATCTGGGGACAAAGGGGACAAATGCCTATCACCTCCAAAAAATGAAGCCACGACAAAAACAAAACAGTCTTGACTAGGGTTGCAGTAGAATGGAATGATATGTTTGACACCCATCCGGTTGTAGGCATGCAATGGAACGGATATCCGGTTGCGAATGATTTACTTACCTTTTTTTGCAGTATAGTGCCAATTGCATACAATTCTACTTTCTTATGGCTGTGGGTCAAAACCCCGTACCCCTGGTTCCCCTATCATTAACCATTTTTTTCCCTATTATGACTGGTATTTATCCCCGTTGATCAACTGCTTGACCCATAGCCTTATCAGTGCCCGCTCCTCAGCTGCCTCCAACGACAACTCAGCGCCACTTGGAGACTTTGGAAGGCGAAATGGGTAGCCTAGGAACGAGTCCACTCCCAAGCCTGGGATTAGTTCACCGTGAATCGTAGATCCATAACAGTCCATAAGAGTCCACAGCACTTATTATCGAAATCCCTAGTGATCCATATCGAAATCCATAGTGATCCATATCGAAATCCATAGCGATCCATATGGCTCCATAACGATTTCATAGATCCACAAGTATGCTCAAGTCATGGTACATCTCCAGCCTGGCGATCGACCAGGTACCAGTGCCAACTGTCAACATTCCCCAGCGCATCACTGATGCTAATCACTGAGAATCATTGGTTACAGTATGTTACAGTTGTAAAATGGAAATTCCGAGTTATTAGCATCAGTTGTTAACCTTAGGGTCATGTATTCCTTAGAATATTGGTAACGTTGATTACAGTCGCTGTGAAAAATGTCACAATGTTCGCTGCCTACTCCTAGATGCTGTGGACAACATGAACAACATTGAATCACTCTACAAAATGTTCATCCACGGCATGCCCAAAACATCCCAAAACATTTCTGTGCAAATGTAAACGCATGCAAATATGTACGTATGTCTGGAAACACACACACATCCACACGTGCACATACACATGTTTGTCTGCAAGTCCGTAAGTTTGAGAGAAATGCACTGGTAGTTGGTGTCCCATCGTCTCACATCCGCAACCTCAAATATCTCAAATGGCAGTTGCTCCCGTTTTTGTCCGCACTATTGATGCACCAGGCCGTTCTTGGTGGCATTGATACATATCTTGTTCGTCCTTGGTGGTTATTACAATTAGCCATCAACCATCGCCAACTATATCGTTGAAGGTGATCAACCGTCATGAACCATCTGATTAATCAACCAGTAGCCGTTAAGAAACATTGATAGTCATCAGTATTTGCTGTCAGTTACGATCAACCTTGCTCCACCGGTGTTGACCATTATGAGGTAACCATCATGAACGATCATTAGCCAAGCTAACCACTCTTAACCATCTCTGAACCTTTGCTGCCAACCATCACTTCCAAATTTACCCATGATTAACAATCGTTATCACCTGGTTGGTGATTTCAACCCCTATGAAACATATTAATCCACCGACCAACCATCCGTTAATACCACCCATCAGTCACTGATGAAGCCCAGCATTTTACCATCATTAGCCATCATTGAACCATGGTTTAACCATCAGGGAACCCAGCGTCAGATCTCAACCATCCTTTCTCACCGCTGCTTGGTTCTGCTCAAGTGCTGGGGCCATGCAACCAAACCGCCAAAGTCCGAGGACCATCATTAAACCATCATATAACCATCAATTAACCATCACTTAACCATCATTTAACGATCATTTAACCATCATTTAACCATCATTTAACCATCATGTTACCATCATTTAACCATCATCTTACCATCATTTAACCATCATCTTACCATCATCTAAGCATCATTTAACCACCATCAACCCACATCAACACCCTTGCCCCTCCCAACTCTCCCTTGCCCGCCCCGGTGTTTCAACCGGGCACGGCTCGAACTTGGCTGGCGATGCCACTGAGGGAAGTTGGGGCGAAGACTTGGAACCTCCCAGGCCTGTGAAGCGACGCGGCATCCAAGGTGTAGATAGCTGGCGAGTTGGGTCTACCAACCAACCAACCAGTCTGGAAATATGTCTACAACATTGTAATTTTAATGAAAAACAAATAAAAACAGTGAAAAAAAGGGGGACCACCGACAGCGTCCAGCACTCAACAGCTAATGGTTAATAATAGGGGATAAAAAACTAGCAATAGGGGATAACAACCAGCTGGTTCAGCTGGTTAATCATAGGGGATAAGAACTAGCGACTATAGGGGATAACAGCTGTACCAGCTATACTAGTTAATACCAGTAGGTTAATTATAGGAGATGACAACCAACAATTTCATAGGGGATATACCAACTATATACGGCGAGCTTGGTCAAGCAATTAACCAAACAAGTTCATGGAGGATAAGTTCACCAACAATTTCATAGGGAAAACAGCCTGGTCAAGGGGAACCAGGGGTACAGGGTGAACTGACCCACTGCCAAATAGATAGATGGCTAAACATAGAGACAGGTGGATGGATGGATGGATGGATGGATGGATGGATGGATGGATGGATGGATGGATGGATGGATGGACGAACGGACAACAGTACATATCTATCTACTTGGATAACCATGGTTACTCACCTCTATTTATGTATTTATATCCATGTTATAGCCGACAAAAACAGCAGTTACTTACCATGGTTGCTAACCAGTTATTAAGTGAGATGATCATCCAAGTAGGGTCAACTGAGTCAACTCTCCTAATAAATGATTTTCATCCATCTGCCGCCCATTGGCGCACGAGAAGAAATCACCCTGCACACTACTCCCGACTACCCGTCTCTCAAATCAAAAAGAAAGGTCTCTGGAGGCGAATTTCATCCACCCCTGTTGGCCGTTGCGCCTTTCATCCATGCCCTATCCATGACAAATGTACCCACATATTTGATGTTTTCTCCACTCAAATATGTCTCAAGACGGTATGATTAGTTGCCTACATGTGCCCCTGCTCTTTGGCATCACCATTGTGGGTTGTTGGTAAATCACTTCATATCATGTTACTATCATAGTGATACTAGTGATAGTTGTTATTTAGAGTCATATGAGTCGTACTAGTTCCATATAGTTGTAACCCGTAATTTCCATACAACCCGTAATTTCAATACAACTCATATTTGTCTCTTAACCATTCCTTAGGTTTTCATGATGTTAAGCTCTTATTGGTTTGGTTGCCCTTGTATCCATCGCAAGCTGAAATGCCCCCGTAACTGGGAACTTTCCTCTTTCCCACCTGGCAGAGGCACTGGGATGCGCTCAGGGCCGCCAAGCCTGCTGCCCCGCGCATGCGGGTCATAGCCTAACAATCCCAAGAAGGGGCTAAGATTGGTTTGCCCCGTGGAATGTTCACCAGGGAAACCACAGCTATCCACAGCCATACCATGTTTTCTGTGGACTTCTAAGGACCAACCTGTAACAAACCAAGCACTTTGTAACTACAATGATCAATCAGCACTTTCGTTGCCGAAGGTTTTAGCTCCAGCTCGGTGACTTGTAGGATGTCTGTTCATGAGGGTTCCTTCAGTTTACTTCCTAAAGATATATCTTGCAGGCACAAGTGCTTGTTGGTGCTTGGTAGATATCCCAAGGACCTGTGGTTGCCGGTCACAAGGAGTGTGATACCAATCTAGTGGGGGAAGGGGTTGATTGTTGGTTCACGAATGAGCTATGATGATTAATTAATGGTCGAACAACATCACACCAACAAAATCTTTATTCATGTGTATATCATTACACAAATAAACGCTTTAGTCATGCTCCTATAGATAAGCATAGTCGGATGAGTGATCTGACCGTTGATGATACCACTCATTGATTCTTCACCATTGGTCAACCCTTGATCTGATGGTTACTGGTTCCAGGAGAAAGGCTGGCCTCTCGTCAATGGAAGGAGCCAAGTGAGCGTACTGGTGCATGGCAGGGCGGCCTGGGTCCGAGCCAGGGAAAAATGCCGAGCCGCTACCCTGCATGCTTTGCAGGAATTCGGGCGGGTTTGCCGGTCACAATTCGCCCCTTGTTTAACGTATTAGTAACTCCATGAAAAGACTTTCATATCTACATGGATGTGTTTATATGAGATTATACAAAAAATACTGTGTATATAAATATATATATATATAAATATATCATGTAGATGCATATATACACATCAGCACGTCCATATAGACGGTTTGCTTATATGAGCAGTTAGCACAGTCCCAAATAACTCATCCACCACCACATGTCATCATGGCTCTGGCGTCGCCGATCACACGTGCTGATCCTCCTGCGGAATGTTGTGCTACTTTTCTTGCAAAGCCAGATGCTCCATAAAGATTTGCCAGCATCTACCTATAAGATAACCCAGATATCTAGCTAAAAGTAAGATACATGCAGTGTCTCGGTCGAGATCTCCATCCTTTCACATAGTCATATGGCTGTGGGTCAGTTCACCCTGTACCCCTGGTTCCCCATCATTAACCAGGCTGTTTTCCCTATGAAATTGTTGGTGATTATCCCCCCATGAAATTGGTTGACTAATATTGACCCATAGCCGTATGCTGTGCTCCAAAAATCGCAGATAGGACCTCCACAAGGGGCGAAGCCACCGAAATATGTCTCCAAAGTCTTGGTCCTTCCGGGTAGCCATGGAAACCACCAACCAAAACCACACCGGAATTCATGCCTTGTGCTATATACATACTATATATATTTTTTTCATTTACATATTATATAAGTATATATATATATTTACATATTATGTATATATATATATACATATTTAAAAATATCATATATATATATATTTGTATATTTGTTGTTGGTTTACTAGCTGAGTATACAGTATAGCTTCTTACAGTATCCCATCCAAAGAATCTGTCTCTACCTGGGCATATTTTGCCTATACCTGGATTCCATCAATATCAATGGCTCAGTCTAATGTCCTGCTAGGCTTCAATTTTGCAGCTCATGCAGGGTTGTCCAAACATGGCGGTACCTCAAACCATCCCAAAATGGAAATTTCAAATGACACGTTCAAAAAGGGAGATTTCCACTTTGGGTTTACTGTCACCGGCTTGCATGTTTATCTAGCGACACTGGTGACCAACATTCAGCAAACATCAGGATGACGCACTGGTACCTTCGTGAGTCCCCAGAGAGCTGCAGCTACATTTTCTTCATAAATCATCTCAGCGTCGTCGAGTCACGAATATGGAAATAGGTCTTAAGGCTGCCTCGGCCTCTCTAACTCGACATCATGCGTGTTGAATATTGTAAATTTTGTTCAAAACACCTGGCCGTGGGTCAAAAGCCAGTACCCGTGGTGCACCACTATTGCTATGGCATAGTCTCTATGATGGTTGGCTACTATCCTCCATTATTTGTGGTTGATTTTGACCCGTAGCCACCTTGTGGATTTCTGCATTCACAGCCTCCAAAGCCCAAGCTTCGTTGCGCGTTTAATTCCATGGAATTGGCAGTCAAAGGGTGACCCGTGATCAGTGTTGAGCACTCGGGCACACAAACACTAGTAGCAAAAACGAGCTTATAGATCAATGGGTCATCCCGCTGTGTCAAGGCATGGATAGATCTGTTTGGAAAACTGAAAACTCATTGAAGTACAGTCTGCCGGGATGAGCTATCAAACCTCTGAAGATGCAAATGACTTTGTCCGTAGCAATAATAATGGTACCTACTAACCATCCCATAATACTGTAGCCTATATGCCAGTGGGTCAGTTCACCCTTAGTCCCCCTGGTTCCCCTATCATTAACCATTCTGTTTCCCCTATGAAATTGTTGCTTACTCTCCTCCATTATGGTTGGTTAACTGCTTGACCCATAGCCATTTCAATAGGGGAAACCATGGGAAACCACCGGTGAAACCAATGGAAACCACGGCTACCCCAGATCCACCGTCCCGGTCACCTTCCCGCTACCTGGCGCCAAGTGACTGTGAACCTTGCGCTTGGCCTCGCGGCTGAACCAGCGATGAATCCTTCAAAAGGGATTTACAGATGCAATCAATATGCATGTATGGTAGTCATAATTGGTACAGTTGGTATAGTTGGTATGATTGGTATAATTGGTATGATTGGTATAATTGCTACTGGTATAGCTACTGGTATAGTTGGTATAATTGGTATACTTGGCATGATTGGAATAATTGGCATGATTGGTATAATTGCTACTGGTATAGCGTTGGCATCGTTGCTAATGAAATTTTAAAACAATAGCCGAGAAAGTCAAGAAACTCAGAACACCAGTCATCCAAAACAAATCTGGCAATTAAAAACTGAAATAGAGCACAACAAAAGTCAAACACCATCGGCAGAAACAGCAAGCGTACTTCTGATAATTACCAAATACTGTCCTAGCTGTAAGAAGTGATTCCTATACATCCTGTCCCGATTGGAAACACGCTGACTTGTCTGTCAGGAAACAACCCAGCCATCTAGATGGCGGTTCTTCACCGGATCGAAGGGGGGCTTTCCATACAGGATTTGGTACAAAGTTTGACAAAATAATGAACACAAATCGATGATCGCTTTGCATCAACATGTTGTACTGCATAGTGAATGGATCAAAGGGTCTGATAACGACTTGTCAATACTCTGCTGGCAGCCACTTCACAAATACCGACCGGAAGGTCTGATCCCTGCAAATGAACAACACGTGTATCCAAGTCATGCTGCCTTCAACAAATCTGACCAAGCCAATCCACTTCAGGAGTCTCCAAAATTGTGGGTTGCTCCGCTGGTTCACGAACTCTTGTATGCCCTCATGGTGGTTTCTTAAAATGGGGCTACCCCAAATCATGTCAGCAAACCAATCATTTCTGGGGATTCCCTATGGCTTGAGAAACCACCATACTTGATCACCAGCTCCAATACCTTTGAAACTTTGTTGGACGTTGGATGCCGACTGTTCTGTTATGGTTGGTTGCTGGTTGGTTGAATATCCACTTGTTGCTAGTTGCTGGCAGTCGCTGGCCATGTTGTGGTTGTCTTGTAATGGCTGGTTGGTTTCCA
The DNA here is from genome assembly GCA_009767595.1 of Symbiodinium kawagutii. Taxonomy (NCBI): domain Eukaryota; class Dinophyceae; order Suessiales; family Symbiodiniaceae; genus Symbiodinium; species Symbiodinium kawagutii. The sequence continues at coordinate 84,344 of VSDK01001172.1, forward strand.
ACTTGTGATGCGGCATTTCTTTAGTTGCAGCTGAGTTTCGACCAAATGGTATGCTCGATACCAACAGCAGCTACACATTCTTATCACTTTTTGGGGCTGCTGCAGCTGTGTCCGGCCCGCATGAGCGCCCAGAGCTACAACTTGGTGTGGGGGCAACTGGACTTTGACACATTCTTATCTGGCTGGTTGTTATAAGCTCTCTGCAAAAAAATGTGTCAATCAACCATCTAAAATCAACAATACCAATCTTTCAAAAAAACACCAGCTATTTTTTCCCATTATTGTTGGTTCTCATCACCCCCAAAAAAACAACGATCAAACATTAATGTTGGTTTCTGATTAGTGTAACCCCCCTAAAGTAATGAAAATAGATGAAACCAACAGGTAGATACTAATCAGAAACCAACATTAACCACTATAACCTATAAAATGTAACACTTATGTATATTTTTAGTGGTTCTATGGTAAATCCATCATTATTAACAACTATGAACCATCATGAATCACCATGAGGACCTCCCTGGCTGCGTGGCTGCTGCCCGCGCTGCCCGCTGCCACCTTCAAACTGTGGTCACGCAGCTCTCGGACCATCTCCATGCCTGGTGTCGCCAGGTCCCATGGAACAGTCAGACAGGTCCTGGTGGTTTTATGGGGGTTATAATGATTATTAGGGTTTTATAGGGGGGTTATACTGGGGGTTATAATGATTGATAAGGGTTATAATGATTGATAATAGGTCATAATGGGGTTATAAGGGGTTATAATGATTATTAGGGTTTTATAGGGGTTATAATGATTGATAATAGGGAATAATATCCAACAAGAACGGTTGGTTTTGACCCAATCAATGGATGTTTTGTTTTTTTTGCAGCCATTCGGGAGTACAACTCGCTAGCTTATAGTTGGTTTATTGATATTCAAAAACAAATCTACGACTGGATGATTTGGGGGTATCCCTCTTTTGGGAAACCACCAACTAAAGCAACTTGTCATAGGCAGCAATTCACGTCCGACAGCTTTACTTGTTGAGTCATTGGATTCCCTCTAATGTCAACCCTGGATGAAGCTAACCCTGGATGATTAATAGGAGGTGTCCCCATAAAAGCCAACTGCTTTGCCATTTAAATAGTACCCCCAAAAAATAATACACCTATGGACGTTGTTACGCGAGAGGGGTTAACATTATACCTCAACCACCAACCATTCGTCATCTTCATGATGTCGGCACCCCACAACAACTCGCAACAAACGGAAAAAGCACCTCCAGTGGATGGCTGAACCACCAGCTTCCTTGGTGGCTTTCAGCTTAGTTCAAAGCGACAGAGTGCATGTTGGAGACCGAAGGACTGACAAACATGTTGGTAGTTTCTCAAGCCATAGGGGAACCCCAAAGTTATGTTTGGTTTTCTACTTAAAATGGTTATACAATGAACCAAATAACAACTGGGGGTTCCCCATTTTGAGAAACCACAAGTTTGGTGGAGACCAACTATTTTGGGAGGTCAATTCTGGTTAATAAACTTATCCGTCCTCAATCCACAACCGTGCAGGACTTCACTAGGTTTCACGCAAAAGGAGGACGCTATAAATCAAATACTAAGAAGGAGGGGAGTTGAGAGGCTTATGCTTTAAGAAACCAGAAAACATGGAAAACACCTTGTATTACTGTATGGTTGAATTACCAAACCTTTCTGGAAAGGTGGGATAGCACAAGCACTGGCCATCGACACTGCCAGCAAAACAAAGTCAGGTGACACTCGCATCAAACATACGTAGTACGCGTGAAAGTACATTGAATATCTGCAACAAGTCAAATCGAGGTGCGGTCTGATGAATATGCCAAGAACAAACGGTACACAACAAAAAATCATCTGGAATCAACCGGAAAAAAAAAACATCTCTACCAAAATGCAACTTACACAGTTGCCAATTGTGGTGATCTACAAGGATGTGACGAAAGTGGAGTCTGAGGAAAACAAACATCAACATGTAACTGGTTGGCGGTTTGATCGACAATTTCTTATTCTCTCAAATGTGTTTACCAATGATTGGTTGGTTGACAAGCACATTTTTCAAAGGGGTGCTTCAACCACCAACCAGTAGTTGTTTAACCGTTCTTGTTGGATATTATTCCCTATCATTAACCACTATAACTATAATCATCTATAATCATTGCCCGTTATTGTTTTTTTTCCATTCCCCGTTATTGTTGGACATCATTAACCACTATAATCATCTATAATCCCTATCTTGTTGAATTATTCCCTATCATTAGCCACTAAAGTCATCCATAGTTAATCCCTATTATTAACCACTATAGTCATCTATAGTTGATTTATTCCCCATTATTCACCACTATAATCATCTATAAATCCCTATCTTGTTGACTTATTCCCAATTCTTAACCACTATAATCACCTATAATCCCTATAAAACCACCAAAAACCGCTACACTTGAAACCCACAAGGCGACCGAAAGGGTCGCCGAAAACCGCTCCAAGCGTCACTTCATCCACGACACTTCCGAAGGGACCTCCACGTACCTGTGGGGAAAGACGAGCCGCAGGATGGGTCGTTGATGGGCACGCATGGTGGGATGGCTTGGTTGCCCGAGTTAAAGGTTTCATTCTATATGCTTTTAACTAAGGTTGTCAATATGTTTGAAGTTACCTTTTATATGCAAAGGTTGTCAATACCCTTTGTTCTACTGTTAGTTGATGATATTTTGGCAGGTTATACTGTACTACAGGAAACTAGGTGACTAATTGACCGTCAACAAACG
>VSDK01001172.1:87504-110872 GCA_009767595.1 Symbiodinium kawagutii
CAGTTTCTTGGTGTCACATTTCAAAAAGTTCAACCCCTTCTTGCCAGCTGGGGGTGGTTGCAAAAAGTGAGTCCAATAGAGTCAGCAGTCTTCCCTTGAGGTTCCAAAGCCAGACCTGCGTCACTGGTCACCAATTCTGCCGAAAACCCTGCACTTCTTCCAAAAAGAAAGGGTTGCCAAACAATCATATAGGTAAAAACATGTTGTATATAATGATCATCTAAATATATATATATATATATATATATATTTATTTATAAAAATATATGTTTAAATATGTATATATATATATATATATATTTATATCTATATTACAATATATATATATATATCTAACAAAAATCATCTTGCTCACTCTCCACTGCTGGCGCCCACACCTGGGTGGTCTGTTCCAGTCGGATCTCTTGCAGCTCGATGCCACAAAGGATGCTGTCATCGTTCTCCACCTGGAACCGCTGCCGCCCCGATCCACCATCATCAGCATGTCAATTAGTAGATCAGGTAGATCCATTAGTAGATCCATGAACCACCCATGCTTCACCATAGTGATCTACCATCATGCACCACTGGTTGGTGGTTTCAACCACTATGAAAAATACTAGTCAACCATAATCATTTGTTAATGAGTACTAGGAAAATAAAACATGTTTGAAACCACCAGGCAGACCATGGACAACCATGGATGGATAGTCACCGGATGATTCACCGAAGCTCCGAGTTCTGGCGCCTTATCCAGGAGCCGACAGAAGTTCCCGCGACCTTTTCAGCCGCCAGCGATGCGAAGGGTGGATCTCCCGGGCTAGCCATGGGTTTTGGACCGTCTAAGCAGTGGTAACCTCCATCCTTTTGACCGAGAAATTGGTTTCATGAATGATGAATACATAACATGTGCGTACGTATGTGTATGTAACTGTATGTATGTAATGTAAACAAACCATGCAATTCAATACTATGCACAACACTGTCATATGCGTATATATATATATATATACCGCGGTATAGTATGTTTTAGAGTGTCCAATTAAAACAATGTTTGCAGTTCATTCCGAAGTTATTAGGTGGCCCTGTGATGCGATGACAACTTCTATGATGCGATGACAACTTCGATTCTACGATGACAACTTCTATTATACGCGGCCATTAAAGCAATATGTGCAGTTCATCCCGAAGCAATTGAACACGAACGTTATTAGATGACCCTGTGATACGATAACAACTTCCATCATACGATGACAACTTCGATGATATGTGAGCGCTATTCTAAAACGCTGTGAAACTGTGAAACACTGTATGTCTACCAAAATAAAAGGCTGCAAAAAGCTCTTAAGCGTACTATACCCATATAATATATGAATAAGTAAATATATACACATATCAAGCTACATGTATTTATGGCATAGATATCCCAATTCATTTCGGACTGTTCGGTGATCTGAAGTAACCTCAGCGCCAGGTTGCAACGTGCGGGGCACCAACCGCCAAGGACTGGGTGTCCCCTCCATAGGGTTCGCGTTCCTCGTAGTGGTGATCCCACACCCGGACCTCAGGAGCCAGTCTGGGCCATGGAGATGTAACTGTGGCGGGATAGCTGATGTACATAGTCATGCAGGAGTTTCTCAAGTCATAGGGGTACTCTTAAATCACCCTATATCAACCATTTATAGTGATAAACCAGCCATTTTGGGGTCCTTTATTTTGAGAAATATCCACGTGCAATGTGTGAATTGGTACATCTTGAAGCATCCTTGTCTTGCTCTTGTTCAAGCTTGAGCTTCGAGCAATCCTAGTACTTCCCTGAGGTAAAGCACTCTGACAAAGCAAGGGGTCTATTGATGGCATCGCATGCCAGCCATATGGTGCATCTGTTGCTTCTCGCAAGTGTACAGGCGGATGAAGTATGTGCAGTTTTGGGTGCCGGGATAAATCAGTTTACCTACGTAGCCAGCAAGTATTTTGTGACCCGTGAGCATCAACAAGGAGGCTTTCATCACAATCGAGAAGACAATAAGCAATAATAATTGAAAAACACATACCTACGTTCATCAACCCTGAATTTTGGACTTGCAACGCTTTCAAAGGGTGCAACCATCAAACTTGCAGGTAGCACTGTGGGAAAAAACACTGATTCATTGCCCTGAACCAGTACACCCTCAACATAAGGGTCAACCATATGCCTAATAGGTCTTTCTATGTTGATTCAAATCAACACATACTTATGTAAATATAAATATACATGTGCACATATAAATATATATATATATAGCAATAAAAGTAACAATAGTAATGATAATATTAAAATAAATATATGTATATATATGATCACATTAATTATTTATATAAATGTAAATATATATATATAAATATCAACATATGTCTATATATATACATGTCATTCTCTCTCTACAAATAAAAAATATATACATTTATCTTTATTTTAGGATATATGTACATATAAAAATAAATATTAACATATTTAAACTTAAATAAATAAATATATATATATATGAATATAAATATATTATATAAATATATATATATATATATATGACATTAATCAAAAAGACAAAAGTGCCAGCCTCTGCACACATATTGGAAGGGTTGCAACATTCCTTATTAGCAGTATGTAATACACACCCCTTTAATCCTTTAGTTGATAGTTTTAAGAACTGGGCACACTGGGTCGCGAAATTGGTCGTCCCGCAGTTGGATCATCAATGGCTTCCACTGTGTTGTTTTCGACCTGGGTCCCAACTGATGCCCAGCATCTTGAGGGGATATTTTCGCAGGTATAACCAGCGTCCTTGGCTCCATTGGACCAATGGTTCGTGCGTGCCAAGAGGCCATATCGCCAACAAAGGCTTTGCACTTGACGTGCATTCCTGGTGACAAGCATGGGTACTACTACAATGGAGCCGATCACCCACGAGTTAAATGCTCGAGTGATGGTAGGCATGATTGTGGGTGATCCTGATAATTATCCTGATACCATTTTGATTGTGAATGGATTGTGCTGAAGTTTATCAAAGGCCGCTTTACGGTATCGATTTCTGTCCTTTGTACCTACGGATTGTATGCACAGCTCTGGATATAATTGTAGCAAATCTCCATGACAGCCAGCTCCATGGAGAAAACTCACTTGGTTAAAAACAATTGTTTTTTTTGTTGTTCATTCTCCTATGTTAGTTTGCTAGGGAGTTTTTAAGGTGTGAAGGCAATGTCAACCTCACCTGTTGAATACGGCGAAACACCTTCCAGAAATCATGTTTAAAACAACAGCTTAATAAAATGATTGTTCTGCGAATGACCAGAATCCCGACAAGGTTATTGGGTCATTCGCACTTTGAAGTGGAAAAGAGGTCGTCAATGTACACATTGTTATGCTTGTATATGCAGTATATGTTGTTCATTATTGTAATTGTGGCAAATCTTGGCATCCCCCAGCCCCAGCTGTAGAAATACATCGCTAAGAAACTATCATTGATTGTGGCAAAATGGCAACATGTTCCGGGTAGAGATTGGAGAGGCCGCCAAAGCACCAATCAGAAACAACCAGCAGCAATCAATCACTATGGCCATAATTTTCACACTATGGTGTGTTCATACTCGTGCTACTTCATTCATACATGCATAATCATGCATATGTACAAATGGACATGCGCAAATCCATGCACACACACACTAAGAACATATTTCGGGTATAAAATGCACACACCACGGCTTCTGCTTGGTTGAATCACATTTCCCATAGTATCATCACAATTTATGTAACAACAAGATACACAAAGTCTGGTCTCATCATGTTACCCAGTAATTTTTGCTGGACCGGAGACATGCAGCGAGAGAGAACTGATACTGGTCAATGGCCCGCAATTTTCACGTCCGTCCATTCACAAGTTCTATAACTTCGGCAGACTTTAGTGGCACCCTGCTGAGGCTAGACATCCCAATCACAAACATTGGCTGAAGCAAAAGTCCAACTATCAGGAATTGCTTCAATTGGTTGGAAGCCCTGAGCTGGTCAAGATAAGTCGCCCTCAAACCCTTGAGCTTGACCCTGGCAGCCTAGTGGTGCAGCTAGGGGAAAGCAGCCGAACCCAGGCGGCACCTTTCGGACAAACCAGGAAAAAGCCGCAAGAGTCCTCGCACACCAGGAAGGCCCGGGAAGGTTCATGATTGGATCATGGAGTAAGAATGGTGTGTGGTTGTCGCGATGGTGCTCACTTTCTGCGCGAAACTGGACCTAGCATAGCCGCATAGCCCACATTCATTGACATGATGATTGACGGATTGCTGGCGCCTTTGCATGATTCGGAGAACATTTAAAACATAATGAATCTCTTTCAAGTGCGCTCATGCATAAAGTAACCAACACTCACAGAAGTGGAGCCGTTGCTTGCAAGGAAACACAACATGCCAGAAATATGATTCAGTTGCCACCGTTTGTATCAACATAATACGTGCATGTGGTACAGTACATTAGTGCATAAATACGTATGCATGCGTGTATATGGGTGTCTGTGGTTCTGCCGTTCTGCCCGCACCCACTTGCAGTCATGAGCAAATCCAATCTCTTGGCTTTGAATTCTTCAAGTGCATATCACACGTAAGTATATGTTTTGATAGTGAATATTCATTCTCACCAAATTCATGGAAGTATCTGAATCAATATGTACTTATACATATTGTTGCACAATGCGTCAAAGATGCATGGACACATGTTGTTTTTTCGTCAACCGTTGTATGCTCACTTCAAGGATGATTCACAACAAATCAGGCAGTGCATCCGTCAAGAAAACCAGCTGTTCAGGTTGAGCAACCAACAAGACAAACCACCAAAAACATCTTTGGAGCTCATGATTTCATAGTTGACATACGCCTTTTTGGGATAATTTTTGCAACCCATGGGGGCTGTTGGCTGGCGAAAATGCTCTGGTCGACATGATGATTGGATGCGATGCTTCATTAGCTACATGTTTTATATTGGTGAATCAATGCCAGGGGAAAAAACAACGCTATGTCCACATTGATCACCCAATATCGATGTTTCTCAAAATAGGGGTACCCCTAAATCATCCTCGACTGAAAATGGGTAGTAATCAACCAACCATTTTTTTGGTTCCCTATTTTAAGAAACCACCATATCACCCCTGCCCCCCAAAAAATTGTCAGATCAAACAACCACAGATTTTCTTCCACGGCTGAGGTCTAAGAGTCTCGCTGGATCTACCATCTCTGTTCTCGTTGGTTGTCATCCTCGACTATTGTCCATTAAGAACCATCTTTTCAGCACCAGTAACCATCCTGAAGATTGAGGTTGAGTAACCAGCGTTAGAAAAACATCACTCAATAATCTCAATCAGCCACCATTGACATCCATTAACCATCAACTACTATCAACCATCACTTAACCATCCAGGAACCATCAATTCATCATCACTGAGTCATGAAGTCACTGTGAACCATGAACCAATCTATGAACCAACAATAACCGCCGTTTTTTCAATCATTAGCCACAATTAACCAATCTATGAACCACCATCAACCAACACCATTTTGGCTTGGTGGCCCGCAAAATGCCCAGGGTCCCAGCCTCACCCTTCACTCGGTAGCCCAGCGGATACAAGTGCAGCCTAGCAGAGCGACTCAAATCCAGCTGTGAAGGTTGATGCAGGTCATGATGGTTGATGCAGGTTGATGATGGTTAAAGCTATGGTTGAAGCTACGGTTAAACCATGTTAAACCTGTGGCTGAAGCTATGGTGAATGATGGCGGGTGATTGGTTGATGATGGTTGATGACGGTCGATGATGGTTGGTGATTCGAAGAAAATGATAATGACGATGGTGCTGATGATGATGGTGGTGGTGATCACAAAAATGATCTAGTTGATAAAGAGCCGGGTCTAACCATCTAATCTTTCCTTTGGGCAAACAATGAATCTGGACAGTCTAAAGATGTCCAAGGGATTTGAAACACATCAATTGCGCCGCAATCAATTCCCCACGGCTTCCCCTGAGTTGTCACTGGTCCGGGCCTTCCACATGTCAATGATGTTGACCACTGCCCTTCTCCACATTACAAGTGTGCAAATCCACTAATTTGTTGCTGATGTCAAGCCATCCGAAAAACATGAACTGCTGTAATCATCCAAGTTATGCAAGCGTAAGCTGCACCACACCAAAGGTCGCCCTGGGCGCAGCGCCATGCATAGAGCCATGCTTAAGGGTGGTTATCATTGCTGCGGAACAGCACATCCTTGGTCGATTCCTCAGGGATCCTACTGTCTGGTTCACGTAGAGTTGCTGCTATCTATGAGGAACCCTTCTTACATGCAATCCTTGAAAGGCCAATAACGAAATGTTCCACCTTTTTGGGATATGGTTGGTTCTGGCCCATACCCGGAAAATCACAACGAATACTATCACAATGTGCGAAATTTGACCACCATCGCTGCGACTTGGATTGCTAAGGTATCTGGGCCCCCAGGGGCTTGCCACATGGTCTTGTGATGGGGGTGCCCTCACCGAATTGGTTGCCGTGGTGAAGGCTTCTTTTGACCCCCCAAGTCTTAGATATGCTCACATGTGGCAGTGGGTCAAAACCCTGTACCCCTGGTTCCCCTATCATCAACCACTGCGTTTTCCCTATTGTTGGTTATTATCCCCCAGCAGTTGGTTGGTTAAAATTGACCCATAGCCATATACAGCTAGTATATCCCCTATAGTTGTTAGTTATCATCCCCTCCTATTAACCATTAACCAACTGCTGGGGGAACCTTATCAAACCTTGGTGGGCCTGCCACCTGAAGCGTCCACCTTCGGCTCAGCTTCCCCACTGCAGGTTTTCGAAGCCCCCAGCAGCGAAGGGTGGAGACACAATGGGCTGCCAAGCCTGAAGCAATACGGTCATCGTCGACAGCAAGGGGTAGAGGTTGTGCGAGGGGGCAGCTTCCCTCCTGCGAGGGGTATGTGATAATCCAAGCGTCACCCGAAGATGCCAGCTTCGCTGCCCAAAAGCCTTGCATCTCAGGGGGCAGCCTTCCCAATATTTGACCCCTGACGTCATCTGACGCATTGCTGGCTGGCAATGCAAGGTCACAAATCATCCAGGTACCTCCTTGCCCCTGATTAGAGTGACACCGCTGAAGGCAGGCTGTTGGGCGTGTGTTACCGTTATCCTTCGCCTTCTATATGGGAACTGGTGGATTTCCCCCGAACTCTCGTTTTCCTGTTCATTCATCATTCATTCAATCTTGTTTTTCATTAGGGTTCCCAAATTACCATTAGCCTCCCCATTCCCCTATAATTATCTGTAGGACTGTTCATTAGGATTGCTAGTTAGGATTCTTCATTCCACACCCAAGTTGCACCCCTCCACGAGATCCGCCTCTTCCTCTCCTCCTGCATTTGCAGCGGCTCTCCTGGGCACAGCGAGTCCTTGCCCTTACAGTAAGGGGACGCTTGCGCATCCACCTCAATGGGACTGATCATGTTTCATCTGTGTAGGGTACCTTTAGCCGAAGATGCCAAGGTGACCAAGGTGACTTTGAATGCTGATGATTTTCTTGATTTCAACCCATGCTACTTGAGAACGGAGCATCATCCAACATTGCAGAGGAATCTTTTTGGCTAGTTACCTCTCGTGCTACCAATTAGAGCAGGCTTGAATTAAAGTAACATATAGTGCCCAAACTAATGCAGGGAAACAAACATGGGCCATCGTAGCAATTTCAGGTTTAGTAGCTATACCGGCCAATTTCATTGTTGCACGTGATCCCCAATCTGTATTTTTCAAATCTCCATTTCCGTTGTTGATACCAGGCCTACTGCCCACCATTCTCTGCATCAAAGCTGGTGTCTATGCATTCCAAGATTCAACAGTAAATTCATATGCATCATAGTTGCAGCATATGTGCATCATATATACTGTATATATAGATTAATTATATACATATATAGAATAAAAATACATATATATATACATAATATATATATATATAGATATATAAATAAATGAATATATCCCAGGAATTCCAAAGTACAAGTTAAACGTATACCTTCGTAGAAAGTACACGTTTAACTGTAAAGTACCTATTTGACTTTAAAGCTGATCAGTACAAATGCTGAATAGAATCATAATTAATGATTTTCAGTAACCAAAATTGTCATTGCAGCTATGCATATATCCTAAGTAATGGCCCATTAACCGAGCCTTTCGGCTTTTGAGCTGCCCTATGTGCCCTTTCTTGGGGTTACCGGATGGACCCTTGTACTGCATCCATGTTCCAAGTACCAAACTCTGCAAACCATTCAGCTAATGCGATTCCAAACTCACGCTAAATCACGGGTTTTTCACGGACTTTCACGGTGAAATCACGGGTTTTTCCCGCACTTTTCACGCTGGGATACTTTTCTTGGTTTTTTTAGATTTGAAGTGTGAAAATCGTAAATCACGACACACTTCCAACATGATTGCAAGCAAATTGCTAGAAGCCTTAGGGGTGAAAACTCAGAAGTCGGTAAATCTAAAAGTGAAAGTTAGCAAACCCCTATTGAGCCTTTGGAGCTTTCATTGGTGCGTGATCAGGTCATGGCTGACAGCTTGGAATGCGTATGATGGCCAAGTTAAATGTGTACCTTGTGAAAGGTTCAAGTTTAACGATGCTTTTGTCAAAGTTCAAGTTAAACGTGCACTTGGAAGGTCTGGGTATATATATATATATATCTAGAATATATATATAAATATATATATATAGAATATAAATATATATATATATACATATCAATATACATATATGTCTTGACAGCCCTCCTAGCTAAACGGAGGCCTGACAGGTCATCCTCCAGCGAGTTGCCGCGGGGTTGCAACCGTTGTTTTGCGGGCTTTTTTCCGGTGGCAAAGTCCTGAAACTGTGCTATACTTCATTAATGTTGGTTTCTGATTCGTGTAACCCCCCCTAAAGTAATGAAAATAGATGAAACCAACAGGTAGATACTAATCAGAAACCAACATTACAATTCCCTCACCATTGCTGACTTGGTACTGTGATTAGGACTAGTGACTAGCTGACCTTCTAAGAGCTATACAAATTAATTAATGCTTAAGAAACCATGTTGATGACTGTTGATGATTCTGATGTCATGAGCGACCCCCTGGTCCTCGTTTGGATGCATTTCAGGCTCGTTTCACTTAGGAGCCCTGTCGAAGATACCCTGAAATGTATGATGACTGTATGGCGGTAGTCTTGGAAAAACTAGCCGCTGGGAGCCTCAAGAATCGTTGTGCAACATGCCAGGCTATGCCATTCGACCATTTTTTTCACTGGTTCTATTCCCATTGGATCATACTGCGACGTTCTGACCTGAGGCTACCAAGATTGTAGTCCCAGTCAGCTGGGAATAGTCCCATTCTTGAACTGGGTTCCCATGGGTTCCCAGTCCCAAGCAACCAAGCAACCAACCAACCCACGATGTTTCACGGCGCAAGGGCAGGTTCCCCCACACTGCGGCGACATGTTCGGAGATGCGCCCCACTCGCCACTCGATTCTTTTGACCTCACCAGCTGGTAGGGATGAGGCATGCTGTCAAACAGCAAATAAGGCCAAAACATGTGGATGACATAAGAATTACTGTATTCATAATTAGTCTGGGTATCTACTGCCTACATATGGAGCTATGTGTATATAAATATGATTTATATATATATATATATATGTAATGCCAAAAAATACAGAAAATAAACCATAAACAAACACATGCACTCTGACGAATTAAATGGCGAGAAGAACACTTTATGTAATTGAGTTGAACCAAACATTGTGGGTCGAGTGGTCAAGTGTCTCTATATACATGTGTTGATCACGCCACAACCACAATCATGACAATCAGACAGTTGGCACGGCCCTGTTCATCCATCAATGCAAAGAAACAAGTGCAACTTGAGCCGCCACGTCTACCATCTTTCCAACCACCGTAGGAGCCCTTGATAGAGTATATCTAATTCCGCCTGCCTTCTGAACTGGAATCAACATCTCAGCAACTGTCATTTCTGGCCATATCTTGGCATGGATCATGATCAGATGCGTGGAATATTAACAACACATAGCACACGTGAAACAAAAACATAGCTGTAGACCACAATAAACAAATACATACAAATACTTAGTAGTTCTTAATTAAAGTGCATGAAATTCCCCAAGTGCATGCAATTCCCCATATTGCCGTGGTCGCTGAATGTTGGTTGGTTCATGTTGGTTCACGTCTAGTCAGTGATTGGCACAGCCGAAGGCCCTTCACCGGGCCCCAGGGCCATGGTGGATCGCACGGCCGCAGCCTCTCGCAAAGCAGCCTCCAGGCATGCTGCAGTGGTGAGGTTCATGAGGCTATGCTGGTACTGTAGGATGCTGTTATCATGGTGACCTGGTATATCATGGTTGGACAGAGTTCTTGCCATAACTGACATAACAGTACTAGTGTTTTTTTGTGGTTATCATGGTATATCCATTTTTACTGTTGGCAACTACTGGTTCTCAACAATAATTGAAAATAACACAACAACCACCACAAATCGCAGGAATCATATCTAATAGTTACCCCGCGATCTAGACTTTGGTGTAGGTTTGCCAAGAATGTTCCCACTGCAAAAATCAACCTGACAAGCATTGATTTCTATATCCAACCAACTCATTTGGCGGTCCCAACCCCTCAACAATGCGTCAACCGCTAGCCTATCCCTCATCAGAACCAACCAACCAACAGCAACCAACCAACTAACCAACCAATTAGCCAAGTAACCAACCAACTAACCACCCCACCCACCCACCCACCCACCAACTAAGTAACCAAACCACCAATCACACGAACCTCGACACACCAACCTTTCGCCTCTGCAGCATCGGTGGATTTGGCCGAAACGGACAGCGCCAATGGATATCCCTGCCACCGTGACGTGAAGTTTCCAGTGCCGTGAACCCACCGGTGGGATGCCCCCCTCACAGTGGATGATGATAGATCCTAAGCTGTGCTGAAACTGCTGTGGTTATGTCTTGAATCCTGGCCAGAACAAGGGCACTTAGCAGGCCAGAGGCCTAGTGGAGTCGATAGATGACTGGTTGGGGCTTTCAGAATTTCAACTTCTATTACACAGATTGGTTAACCCACCATTTCAAATACTACTTTGGGAACAAATGTTTGCAACCCCCAGCCAGTGGTAGCTGTAGAAAGTCAGAAATTCAAACCATTTCAATGACTAACTAATCGATCGAAATCACTAAAAAACTACTGAAGTGGCTGGCTGACTAGCCGTTCAATAACTAAGTAAGGTACTGTCAAAACAAGGTATCTAACTCCCTACCTAAATGACTGACCAAGAACTGCATTGTCTACATCGCTATTGCTCGTTTGAAGCCGCCAACTTAGTCCAAAAGACAATGACTTAGTAAACACACTAAGGAAACCTGTGAAACTTTATATTTTCTTGACTCTGATAAAGGTTGGTAGTTTATAGAGGTTCGCACACCTAGAAGTGCGATGGAGTTAGGGTGAACTGCAACTTTGAACATGTCCACTTTTGACTTGGATACAAATCCCAATCAAACATCACATAGAATAGAATTGACAGCAGTCTCAATGCAACATATGGCTGTGCGCTGTGCGTCAAAACCCTGTATCCCTGGTTCCCCGATCATCAACCATTGTTTTCCCACTATTATTGTTGGTTATTATCCGGCATTATTGGTTGGCTAATATTGACCCATAGCCATATATAGCTTGTATATCCCCTATAGTTGTTAGTTATCATCCCCTATTATTAACCATTAACCAGCTATTTTTCCCTAGTATAGTTGGTTGGCTAATATTGACCTATAGCCATTTCTCAGCCCAAGGTTGCTGCGCCTCGCTGCTTAACCAGCCGAACCGCCGACCAGCCCACTCAGCCGCCTTGCTCAAGGGCACCGTGACATCCAGAATCTCCAGCCGAACCTTGGCCGATCGGCAACTGGTCACCAGCTATCGTGGTCAATCTGATTGATCATGGTTGATCATGATCTATCAACCAATTAGATTAATCAACCATTGGATAATTAATCATGATCTATCAACTTAAGCAATGGTTGATTAATCTAATTGACCAATGGTTGATCAAGAGCCCTTTTAACCAATGTTCACATTGACCTGGTTAGTGAGTCATGGTTAATTGATCTAATTGATCATGATCAACCAATGGTTGATTAATATTCATTTACCTTTGGTCGATGTCATTGATCATGGTTAAACATAGGGCATGATAGCCAGCTATCAAACATCGATAACAATAGTGGTTCATGGAAACAGAAAATCTATACTATGGAATTGTTCCTCTGGTGGATCAACGACATCTGAATTACATTTCAAACAAAACAAAAAATAATCTTAGAACCACATATTTTCTGGATGTATTTGATCGTCTTAACAAATCATAGATCTCATAGCGACAATGTGCCACTCGGATGTGCCACACTGATGTGCCACGTGTTGCTTGGGCTTCATGTTTCCAACGCTTTGTCTACTGACACCAGGGGCCCAGAAGGTTACTGAGGATGGTCATTTCTGCGGGCATCAACTAGCCCTTCGCCGCATAAACAAGCCCTTCGCCGCACTGGCTTGGAGACTTTCACAACGGAAGGGACTTCAAGAACAAGTGATCTTATTATCGCCCACTCAAACATCAGTTATTGGGATCTTTTTTGAGCTTAGTGCCTTGCAGGAGGGTAACTTGGGCAACAATGGATTTTGATGAGTTCCTGATCAGTTCCCCAGGCGTCATAAGAGCTTCTCATTCTCAACCACATTTCCAACAGCCAGCCAAACAGCCAGCAAACCAAGCAACCAAGCAGCCAAACAACCTGTGGATTACATGGCTCTCTGCTGAAAACTGTCGCTATCCTGTGTGCCCGGTCATTCATCGTTGGCTCCAGGTGATCAAATACCTCTCCCAGCGCCGAGAAAGCAGCTGACACCGAAAAATGCACTACGGTCAATCAAATGTATTAAACATGCTATAAGCAAGCAAGAAGCAAGCAAGCAAGCAAGCAAGCAAGCGAGGGAGCGAGGGCGAGTGCAAGCAAACAACCAAGCAAGCAAGCAACCAAGCAAGCAAGCTTGCAAGCAAGCAAGCAAGCAACCAAGCAACCAAGCAAGCAAGCAAGCGAGCAAGCAAGCAAGCAATCAGCTGACCGTCAGAGTTTGGTGGTTGACCCCAAGTATTGTCGAGAAACTGCATCAGCAAATCATCCATCAGAAAGTTACCTACACCACCAACGGGGCTTCTTGATTGAGTGGCAATTCACAAATGATGCACACAGAAATATGTCACCAAATCTGAGCTATGATTCGTTCAAAAAATCAGCTAAGTCCAAAAAGAAAGTAACAACGGATCCATCTATCTACCTATCTACATGCATATCTATGCGTGCACATGGGCATGCTTCGCTATATACTACAAGCACATATGTACCAAGAAGAATCAAGTATGTACATACAAAGCCATCTCAAAAAGTTAGGTCTTGGAGGGAGTGTACCACATACACACACACACACACACTATTTTTCAAATGAACAAACAAACATATGTATATAGATAAATACAAAGATTATACATGCACCCACACACAGAAATGAGATTTAAACCATTTCTCCACAAATAAGGGATCAATCAAATAAAAACATGTGGTACACCAATTTGATCATCTCATCTAGAAGCAAATCCTTGAGGCCGAGAAATCACCGCAGCACTGCGCACGGCGAAGCGTTGCGAACCCCACTCCGGAGCGGAGGCGAAGTCGGCGTTGAAAGACCTCAGCTGGTTGGGCATAACCCGCGGCCACAGGCCGTGACCATGGCACACCGTGACGGCGCATACCCTGCCATCCTGGCAGCTTTGCATTGTGACAGTGTGACATAGACTGGTTTAACAAGCAACTTTGCACCTGTGCTAGAAACAAATGAAAAGAACACATGTGACTATTCAAATCGCTTGAAATAATTGGGAAAAAAAACATGACGCAAGAAGGATGTGTATCAAAACCCTGACCCTGTACCTTCCATTGGTCTCACCATGATCGATGAACAGCGGTGACAATGACGACATTCAAGTGAGCTATTGCTGCATGCCCCAAATGCCAGCCTAGTCCGCTACTTGGGAAACGGCTTCTCGAGGCTGGGTACCAGAACCGCCCCCGAAAGCGGCACATACCAACATTTACAACTGGTTGCCCCTATGAAAAATATTTGTCAACCAACCATTTGTTGATAACTACTAGAGACAATAAAAATGTTTGAAACCACCAACCAGAAAACCATTCATCAACCTTGACTGCTCTCGCTGGAAATCAGATTTTGACGAACCCTTTGGTATCCCAGCTTTTTTGGAGGCCCGAATCATGACAGCTATTCCGTCCACTCAAAGCTACTAAATTCAGTGAGACCATCCAAATAGACAATGTTGTTGAGCAAAGGATATTGATGTAGATTATGTATAATTTAAAAAATAGATGTACATATCATAATTTATATATGTTTCGTAGTAATATACTAATATGAAGCATGTGTGGTTTGTGAAAATGTTCACAAACATGCACAATCATACAATAATAACATAAAACATACTTACATTACAGTGTCAATCAAATAGTATCAAACATTGCACTGCACCACAACACATTGCAGCACAACACATTACGTTTCACTACATTATGTGCAAACATCATTCATACATTTGCATGCATTCATGACTATCCATGCATTTACATGCAGTATGGGCCAGTATGGACCAGTATGGATCAGTATGGACTATGGAGACATGTGCAGTTCATATCATATGTATACATGTTCCATAATTCATTAATTACCTGTCATTTTGAATGCCATCTCACTCCTGCCCTGAACCCTGCATCGACTTTTCGCTTTTTCCCTTGTCTCTGGCCATGACGAACTCAGGGTCTCTGATCGCGGATGTAGGATCCTCGTACCGCGCACCTTGATTTAGATTCTGATTCGCAGAATCAAAAATCCTCAGAGAAACCTTGCGGTGGTACCGCCCTCATCTTCCCCACGTGTAGCCTTGAAGCTGCGGCCAGATCCCTCATCAATCTGATGGGCTCCAAGCATTGGCTGGCGCTCAATCCTCCAAGAAGTCTTCAGTGTTCCGATCCTTCCAGGCATTTGCCAGGCATTCAGAAACATTCAGCCCCCAATGACTGCAGAGTTGCTTCTGGATCCACCTCACTTCCTGGGCGTCACGAGAACTAGAAAAACAACAAAAACGGCGGCAACAACTAAACTGGTTGGTGGGTTGAACCCCTCTGAAAAATATCAGTCAACCAACCATTTATTAAGAATTACTAGGGAGAATAAAAAGTGTTTGAAACCACCAGCCAGTAAAGCATGATTCACAGAGACAACAACATAAACTACCAACAATGCGCAACACGAGAAACATGACAATGACAACTGCAGCAACCATTGGCATTTCAGCCCAGCAACAACAGTAACACCACCACCAACAACAACGATGATCGGCTCGACAAAACCAACAATCATGTGGGAGGCTCCCGTTGTTGAATTTAAAATTCACAAGCAATAATGAAGGTTTATCATGTTTATTTGGACTTCTTTGGTTGCCCGACTCATGCAAGTCTTGGGTAGGCCCAAAATTGCGAACCACATCGCCACTTTCTGGTTGGTTAGCAGTTGTGACCCAGGCGGCACTGACGATCCACCAGGTTTCCACCGGTTTCAGATCCCCTCCAAAGACGATTTCCTGCACGCCATCTTGAAGAATCAACCTGAGCAAATGGCAAGACCTGAAAAACAACGATTGAGGGTATGTGATGACATATGGATATATACTTCATCAACAATAGGGATGATCTATGATGATTTAGCAAACGGCCAAAAAAATCTCTAGGGCATCATTAATGCTGACATGGAAAAAAACATACATTCATGCTGACATGGAAAAAAAAACGGTGCGCAGCAACAATAAGGATGATATACATATATGTACTCCAGACCCGAAGAAAACGTCAGGTGTGAGTGAATACCCGGGGTTTTCAAATGAAACCCGGGGTTTCAGTTGAAAACCCGAGGTTTTGTTTTTCTAGGTTTTTCCTGTTTTGCTCCACTTGCACCGCTTTCCACGCTGATGACATTCCTGGTTCATTATGGTGTGAGTGAACGGGGGCTACTCTGAATTAGGCGAGCAAATGTGCAGCCAGCTCTTGAATTAGATCACAGAAGAGCTAAAAGACCCCAACCATGAGCTACAAATTCTGGTCAATCGGACAGCTCTCAAACCCGTGATTTTTTCACGGGTTGGCACGGGTAAATCACGGGTTTGGCACGGGTTTGGCACGGGTTTGGAAAACCCAGGGTTTTTTTTGAAACCTGGGGTTTTCTGGCTAAAATCACGGGTTAGCACGGGTAAATCACGGGTTTGGCACGGGTTTGGCACGGGTTAGGTGACGAAAAATCTCAAACCCGAACTTTTTTTGTTTTGGGTGAACAAGTTCCGACTTGAAAGAAATAAATGTCCTCACTAGATTGACAAAAACCAGAGCTTAACCACCAAATTCTATTAATGTCAAACCATAACCAACCATTAAATGGCAATGTGGGATTCATGAATCTTTGGGCTGGAGCCATGCGAGATCATTTCATCCCATGGCAAGGAAACCCGGGGTTTCCATTCAAAACCCGGGGTTTTGAACGGAAACCCGATGTATTGGATGAATAGGGGTAGAAACACGAGGTTTGTAGTTGAACACGACATTTTTCTAGGGTTTAGACGCTGAGGGTATATATTTTTCTACATGCATACAGTGCATGTATATTATGTTGCTGTTACAAGTTAGAAGTTCAGAGTGTACTCAAAAATCATACAGCAACAGTAGGATGAATTTTACAGAACGCTTTACTTCTCGCAGAAGTCCTGCAATGATCCACGACGAGGCATGGCCTACCTCATGGCCGCCCCCAGGAAACATCCGGAGTCTCAAGTGGAAAGCCCCTCCAAAGTTTCCTGATGGGTTGGTGGTTTCTCAAAAACGGGGACCCCAAAAATGGTTATTTTGACTATAAGTGATGATAACTGGGGATCTAACTGGAGATGATGATAGTTTCTACCATCTGGTTTCACCACTCCCTGTAGCTCTAAATCGCTCCCCCTTTAAAGGGATTGAACGGGATACCCCTGGCTCCGAATCGCTCCCTGAGAATCACCAGCTAGATATGACTATAAGTGATGATAACTGGGGATCTAACTGGAGATGATGATAGTTACTACTATAAATTATGACTTTTTGGATGAAAACTGGGGGTCATGGCTTGAGAAACCACCACCGATGCTTGGTATATCCCCAATGCTTGTTGTTTTTCCCCTTTGAAAACAACCATTACTGCTTGCTGGTTTCAACCCCTATGAAAAAGAATAGTCAACCAACCAAATGTTAGTAAACACTGGGGGAAAATAAAAAATGTTTGAAACCATCAGCCAGATTATTTTGGGAATCACCCATTAGTTCAGAAAGCCTCGGAGTAGCTTTTCCCACCGGCCAGGCCGGGGAATCCAACAAAATTTCGTGGCCGTTGCTTCTCAAAATCGAACCACACCTGCCGGGTGGGGAATAGAGCAGGATATATCTACATCATCTACACACCATGTAACCGACAGGTATGACCAAAAAGCAAAACATGCTCCCCAGAGTCAATGCATGCACTCCAAAGCTTGTTCATCTGAGTGTGATTGCACGGATGAAAGGATGATATTTCCTGAGAGTCTGTCACTGGTGATGTCCTCAACCATCCACAACAATCTTACAACAAGTGCATGTTTTGGATGCTCAATCATGCAATATCTGACCCAATACATCAGTCCCTTGTTGAAAACTCGCAACTTTGCTCAGGGTTTTCTGCCTGCATATATGGTGGCATCGACAACAGGTGGGGATCACCTAAGGGGTCAGAATGTACCATGCACAAGTCTGCTGGTTCTGCTGTCGAAAAACAGCTCAAACTCTGCAGCATAGTCAGGCAAATCATAGTCAGGCATGTAGAAGATGCATACTAAATTACGTCAACGAACTCAACATTTCAGATCATTTGATTGTTGCAACGATGTTGTCCATACATGAAGGCCAAAGAATTGCTAGTGGCTGCTAGTACCTCCCCCCGACTGACAAATTGGGTTCATGTTGATTGGGCCCCAAACCCAAAAGGCAACACCTCGCTGGGCCGGGGCACCGGCAATCTGCATCTGACCTGAGCAGCCATCCAACTGGGATAGCTACTAAAACAACAGTCGCTATCATGGGTTTGTTCACATCGGAGCTCATGATACACATTGAGCTACGGTCAGCGTGTTCGTGTGGTGATTTTGCCTGATAGGTGATCAACTCCGGGTGCTCGTTCAGGTTGCTGGGTTTCGCGCAGGGTGAAAGAATGAGAGTGGAGTGACGGCAAAGTGACAGCAACAGTCTTGTAATGAAAACGTAATAACACTCTGTGTGCAAACTATCAACATTCATCAATCATATACCAATCATATGTATATTTCTATATATATATATAGAACTGTATTATATATATATATATATGATTGATGGTGGGGCAATCATACGGCAATCATCAATCTCAAAAGAACATCATGGTATGAAGGTCACATGTAAAGTAAGTAAGGATCAAAACATCCAGCCAGTTTTCCGAATGCCTTACCCAAGGAGCGTGTAACATCAGCCATGTTCACAGCCATGCCATGACCAATAGCAACACCAATCGGTCATCCAATGGCCATCATGTGCCCAAGAATCATCTCTCAGCAAGCAGCCCAGACTTTTCACATTGCTGGTGTGAGTGGATATCTTTTCACCCTCAAACAGTTTCCCCTATGTCTTGGTCACTAGGGAACCCCATGTACTGAGGGTTACTTTTTGGGTAAGTGGAAGGGTAGGGTAAATCTTTCTAGAATCTCAAGGCACTACTTTGGGCGAACCCGACCTGGTTCCCACTGTGCACGGACTCATGACATTGTTTTAGAGTATCTTGTTTCTCTTTTTATGCCAGTATTATACAAACAACAACAAAATATAACAAGAACAACAACAACAACAACAACAAACACGTACATCGTTCTCATTTTTCTGACTCACCACCTCAGTGTGGACAGCACAAAATTGTGCAAGGCCCCGGAAGCCCGTCGCACTTCTGCCAATATGGGTCAAACATATGGCTGTGCGTCAAAACCCTTAGTCCCCCTGGTTCCCCTATCATTAACCATTGTTTTTCCTATAGTTTGTTGGTTATTATCCCATTATTGGCAGGTTAATATTGACCCATAGCAATATCTGCCAAGACACGTGCAAACCAGTCCAGGAACTTCTTCCAGGTCTGAAACCTCATGAAAGTCCGTGGCGGCTGGTTTGCCAAGGAAAGATTCTGAGTGATTCACAGCCATTGTGGTACCCCCTGGCCTAGCACCAGCTATAGGGTATATTATTTGTGGACAACCTTATTTTCAGAAAGGTTGCGTTGAAGAAAAGCATCCCAGCAAAAGGTAGATCAAGTATTCAGCAGGGCAACTTTTTGATCAGGGTGCACTGCTATCGCCCCTAACACTTGCTGGATTTGGACACCGCGCTGGCCGCGGTCAGTTTCCTTTCTTGCATGGCAAGCTTACATTCAGCAACTTGGTGGTTTCTAAGATCCCTGAAAATAAAAAACTTTCACTTTTGGTGGATGTATGGCAGAGCAATCTAATCCCAAAAAGACTAAAAAACCTAGGTAAGTTGGTGGAAACCACCCAAGCCATGATATTTGTTCATGTTCGTTCTGCTTTCAGGAAGTTTGCATCTGCCTGCTGGGGTATCATTCACCTGGTACAATATCCGAAGGTGCGCACAGCTTGAAGGACACCCCAATGTGCTTATTAGTTGTTGTTGGGTGGTATCACTCAATGCTGTTGATGGTAATTCATGGTGACTGACCATTACCAACAATATCGTCGCTGTTATTGTTGTTGGTTGGCTACTGATTATCAACGACATGATTGTTTACCTGTGAAAAATATTAACCATTAATTCTATAGCAAAATTCTACTGATCATTCTCTACCATTATTCCCAATATCAAGGGAGATGGTTACTAAACCACTACAGTAGTAAGTGCTTGGTGCTTTCAACTCCTATGAAACATGTTTAAAACCACCAATCAAATAATCGCTACCACGAACATTCAGTACACTTTGGTAAACAAAGCTAGCAATGGAAAATCCTCCAATTATTGATGCATATTAACAGTTTCCCAGGGGTTCTCTATTAAATATGCTGATGTTCAATTGCCAGGTCAATCTACCAGAGTAACACCATCATCCAAGATCATCAACCCCATGACATCCCCCGAGTGGCCGCCTTCGCATCAACGCGCGAGATCCCCAAGCGCATGACCCGAGATTTTACCTGGCGGCGCTTTGGCGAAGCAGTGGTCAGTGAGCTCGGTACTAGTGGTGGATGGCTGTTAAACAATGGCAGTCAAGGATGCTATATATCTAACAGTTCATGGTTCATGGTTCATGGTTGTAATTTCTACTAAGGATCATGCAAACAAAAACATGGATTGTAAGCTGGTGATGAATCGCGATTCAGGACCAGAAATGAACATCTTAGCACTCAGGAGGAGCAAGTACACAGCTGCATTATCATCCATGTGGACATTTTCATCAAGAGGTTGGCAGTGTCAAAGCACTGCATGGTTATTTTCTGGGATTTTCTCGGTATTACCATAATTTGTTTCAAATGGTTGGGAATACATTTCTACGATTAACCAGCCTAAGGACAACCACTACGAGAAAAATGCCATGGGCTTTTGCCACTGCTTCGGTCTCAACCTAGGCAATGGTTTCTCAAAATCGGGGTCACCCGAATCATCCGTTCAAAATCATTTACTATTATAAGTCTAATAATAAACCATTAATGTTTAGTAAACTATATAATCATAAACCAAAATAAAACAACAATTTTCTGAGAAAACACCAGGTGTGATGCTGAGGGCCTGATATTCCACTGGGCTCGCTGTCAAGGTCTGCGACAAGCTGGGCGTGAGCATGGTGTTCAACAGGAGCCTCAGGTGCTGTCCCCAGGGACACCAGCGACATGTCGTGAGTTTGAACTGGCAGGGAACACTAAGTACAAAGGAGTAGTAGTAGTAGTAATAATAGTAGTAGTAGTAGTAGTAGTGGTGGTAGTAGTAGTAGTAATAGTAGTAGTAGTAATAGTAATAGTAATAGTAATAGTAGTAGTAGTAATAGTAATAGTAATAGTAATACCAATAGTAGTAGTAGTAGTAGTAGTAGTAGTAGTAGTAGTAGTAGTAGTAGTAGTAGTAGTAGTAGTAGTAATAGTAGTAGTAGTAGCAGTAGTAATAGTAGTAGTAGTAGTAATAGTAATAATAGTAGTAGTAGTAATAATAGTAGTAGTAATAGTAGTAGTAGTGAAAATACTAGTAGTAGTAGTAGTAGTAATAGTAGTAGTAACAATAATAGTAGTAGTAGTAGTAGTAGTAGTAATAGTAGTAGTAGTAGTAATAGTAGTAGTAGTAGTAGTAGGAGTAGTAATAGTAGTAGTAGTAGTAGTAGTAGTAGTGGTAGTAGTAGTAGTAGTAGTAGTAGTAGTAGTAGTAGTAGTAGTAGTAGTAGTAATAGTAGTAGTAGTAGCAGTAGTAATAGTAGTAGTAGTAGTAATAGTAATAATAGTAGTAGTAGTAATAATAGTAGTAGTAATAGTAGTAGTAGTGAAAATACTAGTAGTAGTAGTAGTAGTAATAGTAGTAGTAACAATAATAGTAGTAGTAGTAGTAGTAGTAGTAATAGTAGTAGTAGTAATAATAGTAGTAGTAATAGTAGTAGTAGTGAAAATACTAGTAGTAGTAGTAGTAGTAATAGTAGTAGTAACAATAATAGTAGTAGTAGTAGTAGTAGTAGTAGTAATAATAGTAGTAGTAATAGTAGTAGTAGTGAAAATACTAGTAGTAGTAGTAGTAGTAATAGTAGTAGTAACAATAATAGTAGTAGTAGTAGTAGTAGTAGTAGTAATAATAGTAGTAGTAATAGTAGTAGTAGTGAAAATACTAGTAGTAGTAGTAGTAGTAATAGTAGTAGTAACAATAATAGTAGTAGTAGTAGTAGTAGTAGTAGTAATAATAGTAGTAGTAATAGTAGTAGTAGTGAAAATACTAGTAGTAGTAGTAGTAGTAATAGTAGTAGTAACAATAATAGTAGTAGTAGTAGTAGTAGTAGTAGTAATAGTAGTAGTAGTAGTAATAGTAGTAGTAGTAGTAGTAGAAGAAGAAGAAGTAGGAGAAGGAGTAGGAGGAGTAGGAGTAGGAATAAATGATATTAGGCGTAGCAATAGTAGTATCAGTGGTGACTGTAAATGATGGATGTATCAAGCCAAGAAGCCTCACCATGCAGGACATGTTTGTCATACCCGGCTCCCTTAAAGACTGACAAATTGATTAGTTATGTGCCTAGTGTGCCATGATTTGCGCTGATCTCATGAAGATCGTGTGCTCAAAGAACAATTCAGCACGGGGAAAAGTCTTGCCCCGCCACTTCAGGCCACGCACCATCCAGTCTATTCCAGTCTGACTTGAGTAAACTGTCAAATTTCCCAACCTCGTCTGTGCCGTTTGGGCTTTCATCTGGTGACCACCACCCCCCGGTCACCGGGTAGCATCGGCCGAGAGGCATCAATCCGACCGCCCAAAAGGGAAGGGAAAAGGCGACAAAGAGCCGCACTCCGCTGGTCCAGGCCGTAAAGGTCCAGTAGCTCACCTGAGCCCGTGGTGCCGCCAAGGTCAGGATGGGACACAGGAAGGCCATGCGTCAAACAGCAAGCCCAAAGGCTATGGCCAAAGCTCGGTTGCGCCATCCCCAGAATCTTAGTCAATCAACCTACCCAGCCCAAATCTTGGGGAAAATAAACATGGAAAACCATCAACGAGGTGTTGTAACCCAAAAATGATCACTGCAAGAAACTGGGGTAGTATGATCCCCGCATCGTTCGGTTACATTCCAACCCTGATGTACCTTCTGAAAGGCAAGTTCATGCCTTGGTTGATGGATAACAATGGAAGGGAGCAATTTGCAACTCACTTGTGCCATTACATCATTTCTTGCAAGATGTTGAGGTTTTGTTTCTGTCCTTTTCCGTTGCGGTTTCTTGTGTTGCAGTTTCTGCTATCATATTCGCTGTCCATGTGGTCGTTGTTGCTTCGTCTTCTTGGATTGTTGACTCGGCCAACCCGTTCGGAACATGATTGATGAACCAAGCTTTGCTGAAC
>VSDK01001172.1:110923-127492 GCA_009767595.1 Symbiodinium kawagutii
TGCTGAACCAGTGCAAATGAGGGGCAAAACCCAGCCACAGAACAGAGAAAATCAGCTGGCCCACCATACCTGCCTGGAAGCCGTGAGAGAAGGATTGCCCCAAAGTAGCGAAGTGGGTTGACTCAAGCTGTGAATGACATGCAATTTAAGCACACATATATTGCAAGTGCGCACAAGTAGGTAAAATCCAATAATATCTGGTTTTCTAAGACTCTCTGGTGTGCTTTTTGTATCTTATTGCAAGGTATGGCGTGGTCTTAGTCTTGTATTGTACTATATGGTTAATCATACGTGTATGTTGGTATGGTATGTTGTGGCGTGGTGTTGTCTTGAAAGCTGCATGCACACCGGAATACGTTCTACTTGAAAGTATCCATAATCACATATCACCAACCATCATCCAAGCATCATTGATCAATCTCCCAATGATCACCAACCGTTGGTTTCTCAATATAGGAACCCCCCAAATCATCCAATAAACATTATAGAGCAATAAAGCAACCAATATTTGGGTTCCCTACTTTTGCAACACCCAACCATCATCAACAATCATCAAGCATAATCAAGCATCACCGATTATCATCAAGCATCAACCAATCATCACCAACTGTCATCAACCACCATTCACCATCACCTACCATCACTTACCAAATTTATCAAAACCATCATTCCTCATCACTCACCATCACTAACTCACTAAGCATCAAATCTCGTTTTCGCGAAATCGCTTCCCAGCACCTGGAGTCCCGGCGCTGGAATCTGGATCACCAAGCGACCATTCACCTGGCGCCGTTACCGTTACAACGAAGCCATTTCAAAAGGCAAGGGATCCCGATGGGCGCCGAAAAAGAACAAGGCAACGGATTGGCTCATGAAGCACTGACAAAGCCTCGAGTGAATCTATGGCTAGTTGTTATAGCTAATTCAATAGTTATTGTTTATAGCTAATTGTTATGAACTAATCCAAACATCGAGCTGAACTATAGCTAATAACAGCTCTAACGTTGTAGTTTAGCGTGTTGTAGCTATAGATTAGCTTGTTAAGAGCTAGTTGTTATGTGATGTTATTTGTTTGTCAGTTAATAGTAGCTAATTACAGCAAATTGTTGAACTAATCCAAATATTGAGCTCATCCAATAGCTATGTGCTTGTCCTAAAACATAACAATTAGCTATAACTATGAAAAAGTATTAAGTATAACTGTAGCTAATCCAAACTATAGCTAATCTACAGCTAATCCAAACTATAACTAGCTTGGATAGCTACTAGTTCATAGTTACATCCAAAACTACGAACTAGCTTAGTTTATTGGAAAAATAATATTGACCCATAGCCACTTGTAGCTAATCAATAACCAGCACAGCCGGTAACCGCGCCTTCCAAGCTTCGAGTCGGGAAGCCTTGGGAACCTTCAAGGCCTCGGTGGTGATGTTGGGCTCCTGGAGCTGCGAAGTGGTTTGTTCTGGTGGGTTGACGTTGGTTGTTGCTGGTTGAATCTGATCCAGCTGATGGTGATGTTGGGATCCAGCTGATGATGGTTGATGCTGGTTGATGTTGGTTCATGTTGGTTTATTTCTTTCTTGTTGGTTCATGTTGGCTGATGTTGGTTTATTAACAATAGATCATTACTACAAATGGTTAAATTGCCCAACATCACCACCGAGGTGTTAACCATGGTAAATTATGTAGGTATTAACCATGCCTTTGTTGGTTTATCGCTGTAAATTGATGGTTAACCATGGTTATATATCAATAAGGGGATAATAGGCAACAATAGGGGATATACCAAGTGCGAAAGGTCTATGTTGGTTCATGTTGGTTGTTGCTGGTTGAATCTGATCCAGCTGATGATGGTTGATGTTGGTTGATGTTGGTTGATGATGGTTCATTTGGAATCTGGTTGGTGAATCTGGTTGGTTTATTTGTTTCTTGTTGGCTCATGTTGGTTGATGATGGTTGAATCTGGTCTATGTTGGTTGATGATGGTTCATGTTGGTTGATGTTGGTTGATGGTTCGTGGGCTGCTTGGTGGTTCCGTGGTTCCTTGGTTCCTTGGTTCGTGCTTGATGCTGATGTGAACTGATGTTGCTTGTTTGGCTGTTTCATGATGGCGAAGGACAGATGAGAACCATTGCAACAGTCGATTTTCTGCCGGACATAGTAGGAACCAGCAAGAACAGGTGGATAATCAGTAATGGATGGGAAAGGTGATATCCCACTGACAACGATGGGAATGTGCCAAGCATGTTAGCCGATGCTGGTTGACACAAACGACATTCAGTTACTGATAGCTCAGCAACAACTCAAGACAACAACTGAGTAGCACCACCTCACCAGTTGGTCGATTATCCAATTCTTACTGTTGAATCAGCGCTGCTCAACCGGGCTCATCCTGGCTCATCCAAACACACGAGACATGGTCGCAAGGTGGAAAACATCCCTGGCCAGCCACACTGGCTGTAGATCCATGGGTAGATCTGTGCCCTGAGGTGATCAAAACGATGATCGCCCTACTTGGATGTGCATCCCCATGGCTGGTGACTGGCGAAGTAGTATAACTCTCCTTGCGGGGGATATCGTTATACCGCATCATATCAGTATATATCAGTACCATTAAGAAGTGGATGATCATCAAAGCAGGGCGTACCTATGGTGACACCCCTTGGAATCGGTGAATCATTCAGGTTCCACTGTTCCGCAGCTCCGGTAGCTTCCAAACCAGCGGTGGAATCGTTCCACGCCAATGGTCAATGGTCCTCTGCATCGAGTTCGATGTCTCCAATCCATATGGTGTCTCAAAATAGGGGCCCAAATCGTCTAGAATTAACAACTTATAGCAATAAACCAACCATTTTCGGGGTTCCATATTTATAGCAACTACCATATCTACATAACTCCGATACCCATCCTTGAGGCTAGCCCAACCCGGCGCTCTCCATCAACTCAGGCCAGTAGAAAGTACTCTCAGACTTCAAATGCTCCTTGATTTCGCAGCCAGGTCAATGATGACACGCAGCCAGTGAAAGATGTGCAATGCCAAGGGGGAATGAGCACTACTGGTTGGTGGTTTTAACCCCGATAAAAAATGTCAGTCAACCAACGCTCCGGGCGGGTGTTACGACGCGCCCCGAAGAACTCTGACACTTCATGGCGTGTCTTTTGCTCAGGTCCAGAGCCACTCGTTGTCTTTCTGAATGTCTAGGAACGACTTTGGGTCCGCTCCCAGACAGCCACATCTGTGCACACGGACACAACGCAAAGCCAGGAGAAGGTTTTTCAGTAGCATCCACCCACCCCCAACCCCTCACGTGACGTAGCATCCACTTCATGACGCAAGTTGCAACGTACGTTAACATGCCCCACCCAACCCCAACCCGACCCCTCACGTGACGTAGCATCCACTTCATGACGCAAGTTGCAATGCACGTCAACATGCCCCACCCACCCCCAACCCCTGCCCATGTGTACGAAACCCTACGCAGAGTGTGTCAAAATGCACATGAACGCGCCGTGACAAGCAGTAAAATGCAATCTCGGACGCGTCGCAACACCCGCCCGGAGCCACCAACCAATTGTTAATAATAACCAGGGAAAGTAACAAATCTTTGAAACCACCAGCCAGACCAGTTTGCCCTGTATTTTGAAGACTCAGCAGTCACCCACAAATTTACTCGGTGGGATGAGGTTTTGAACATCCATTGCTCCAGGATCTTGATATATGACATATTTACATGTGTCCATGAACTACCAACATGACACACACACACAAAAAAAAAAAAAACTTGAAACCAAATGAGAAACCAGCGGCTTTGATTAGCACCAATACTGACTCGTGGGTTGCCACCGACTGCCAGCATCTGATTCTGCCAGCATGTGCGTGCCTCACTTCAGCTGCTAGCTGTTCTTGAGACAAGCGACAACCAATACGGCCATCGAGAATAGAAAGCTCAGCAGCCAGAAAGCGCATCCTTAACAGATTCATAGCCAGCGGTCATGGGCACTGTTGGAATTCCATTCTGGTTGTTGGCAGCATTCCAAGGTCATACAACCTCCTTGCTGTTTTTTCAGCTTCTTCCTTTTCCTCTTCTTGTTGTTTGTGGTGATGGCGATGGCTGTGGTGGTGCTCAAGCGTGATTGCGGTGTTGAGAGTAGTGCCCGTGCCAGTGCTGTTCTGGCTATTGTTGGATGGTTCCGCTTCTATTGAATTGGGGATGATCTGAAACTTGCCAACAATGGATGGATTGGCAAGTTTCAGCTCATCCCAATGTTAAAAAAACACAAAAAAAACATGTTGATTTATTTTGGGGGAAGGTTTAACCCCACCGGACACAGTCCTCTTCTTTTGCCCGGAAAACATCGGACACCTTCACTGAAGAACACCCGTAACTTGGTGATGTTGATGGACCCAGCTCTACTTGGAGTGTGGTGTTTCGGATTGCTGTTGCACTGTGAAAACACCCAGCTGTTCAAAGCGATTTTATTCATTACACCAATTTGCTAGGAGGTATTGAGAGGTATTCTGATGGCAAACAATACTAGCGGCATACTAGCGGCTAACATGTCAAGTCGCACAATTCCTAACATAACTGGTTGGTGGTTTCAACCCCTATAAAAGATATTAGTCAACCAACCATTTGTTGATAATCATTGGGGAAAATAAAACATGTTTAACACAATTGGTTGGTCCACCAACCAGATAACAAGGATTCAGCACTATCCTACACTATCATCCCACAGCTGCCTGCAGACCTATGGTAGCTGCACTAGGCTGCACTGGATGGCTGCTATCCGCACTCTGTCAGCGCACCCGCTGGTTTCCACCAGTCACTATAGACTCCATCCAAACCAACCATCCAACCACCTCTCCAACCAGCCAACCTACCAACCAACCAGCTCAATTACCTACTTACCACCTCACACACCTACGTACCTTTCTAACACAACGAACTTCCCTACCAGCCCTGACTGCCGCAGAGCGTCTCTTGCATCCACCGCGGGAAACTCCGGCAGCACGGCGAGACGTCTCCACTGGCGGCAGAGTTCGGTCCTGCGATCGGTGCTCCGTCGGTGGATGGTGATGAACGGTGGTTAAGTGGAGGTTCATTGGTGGTTCATTGGTGGTTCATTGGTGGTTCACTGATGGTTCATTGTGGTTCATTGGTGGGCAACGGTGGTTGATGATAGTGGTTTATGGGGGGAAATGGTAGTTGATATAGCGATTCATGGTTGCAAATTCCTGGATTGATGACTAGCAACATCTAGCAACCAATAGAAACCAGCTTGCCCCCACCGGTCCATCACTGGCAACGACAATCCCCGAAAAAAACCAAAAAAATGGGTGCCAGTATCGGATCAATCAGGCTCGATCGCAACTTCTGAAACGGGACACTGTGAAATTGAAAGAAATTGATAGATATAATTAACTAGCGGCCGTGGAAATATTATGACGTGGTTCTTTATCCGAGATATAACAATTTGAACATCCTTCACAACCTCAAAGATTCAGAAATGACCTTGGAAATACGGCGAATGCCAAGCTTGGGTCATTTATTCTGCAATAACATCTTGCCCAGTCTGATTCTAGCAGCTTGTGCAGCTGGGCAGGCAGTCAAGTCAACAAATAGTTTGATCGCCAGAACCTTTGGATATCCAAATTGCCACAATGGATACAACTGAATCCAACTTGTTGTACTGATTTGTACTGTTTCAGCAAGGACATGCATACAAGATACACATAGATACACCAGGAGACTTGATCTACTAGCGCAATTTCCAACAAGTTTCATCATTTTTGTACTGTTCAGCTGCCACGCACGTCATCTGGTCAGACGTTTCGGCTCCTCCCAACCTGCAGGGACATACTCTGCATGTTGCTCCAGGAAACTCTGGACTTCGCGACGGATGCCCCAGTTGGTATACCTCAAAACTGCAGGGAAGCCTGCGGTGGGGAGACTTCATGATGGTAGATATGGGGTTTGATC
The DNA here is from genome assembly GCA_009767595.1 of Symbiodinium kawagutii. Taxonomy (NCBI): domain Eukaryota; class Dinophyceae; order Suessiales; family Symbiodiniaceae; genus Symbiodinium; species Symbiodinium kawagutii. Next base: position 116,905 of record VSDK01001172.1, read on the forward strand.
GAGCCAGCTTGCGGGCCCTCAAAATCAATGATATGTAATTATAAAAGGTTGACAAACTGGATGATTTGGGGGTACCCCTATCTTAAGAAACACTGATATGTAGTGGGTAAAGTCGATGAATTTAATAGTTGTAGGCTTTTGGACTTACTTTTTGGGAGCATTGATCAGGATGGTAGGTTATGTGTGCGTGTGTGTGTGTGTGTGCCAACTCATTTTGGTTTCAATGCACATAGTGGAAACAAAAAACAAATACAGTAGTAGCAAATGCCTGGCTATGAGATGATATGAGCAATCATCCCAAATATTACTGAATCACCGAAAATTGCTACCTCAAACCACAAACACAGGTGCTTCAAGTGAGTGGATGAAAGGAGTAAAGAACCCGTGGCCACAGGGCCATGGGGTCGCCGTGCCCTGGACCTGCGCCTGGCCATGCAACCGCCGCCGGCCGCCCCTGGCGAGTTGCAACGTGCCAGCGCACGTGACGTTGGTCAAGGGATCCCGCAGAGCCCTGGAACTGGACCAGGACTTCACCAGGGCCTGGACCCAGCGTGGTCCAACGATGAAGAACGGATTAAGAAACAAGTGGCCAAATGTAAACGAATTGTGAGATATAAATACATAAACACACATTTATTTATTGTTTTTAATAATATATATATATATGTAAATAAATAACTATATTATACATATATATATATGTAACGGTATGTATACATAATTGTATGTATGTAATGGTACGTAGATAATTTGTAAATCAATGTAAATGTATGCACATTCTACGGAAATTTCTTTAATGTGTGTGTGTGCATGTGCTTACAAAATCCGTGCACAGTATTGATACGTATGTGCTTTTGTGCACAAATACAAATGTACACATAGGTAGATTTGTAGATATATATATATATATGTAAACATATGCTGTATATATATCTATATATATATATACATACCTGATCATGAGATCCCAAATAGCAAGGAGGCTCATCGGAGGCGGTGCCAACGTTCACAACCTAGTGTCCCAAGAGCTGCATTTGAGCTGGTTCCAGCGTCCACCTAATCATCCCTGGATTCACCATCCAAACACCTCTCGCTCTGTGGTAATCTTAGCTGGTTACATGGCAGTGAACAAAATCGCCCCACTTGCGTAGCTGTGGCAGTGAACGAATTCACCATTTACATTTTTTCTATTGGACATGGAGGGCAGGCAGTTGCTTAAGGATTTTTGACTACTACAGTTATGTCTTCATGCACCAGCTTGTTGTCATGGTGATTTTCCATGGCTCCTTGTGATTACGGCAGTCAAAAGTAATCTCTACCCAGCCAATCAAACAAGGGATGGCAACTTGCAAGTGTCCAGCTTTGCAATCAAGTCCATGAGAATTCAATCACGGAATTCTAGCTGGGAATCCTCCTGTTGATTAGTGTTCAGAATGGCCAAGTAACGCTTAAGCATGATCTATGATGGCTGATGATGAATAATCATGAATTATGGCTATGGCTGATGAGGAAACATCTCCAAAACTCAAGGCCGGGCATCGCCAAGATGCCGAACGCTCATAAGTGTTCCCACTCTCAGGGACGAAGACCGGGTCGCGGAAGATGGACTGTGTGATTGGACAAGTCAGCACCTCAGATCTTGGTCTTTGCTAAGCAGCGACCATGGTGGGCAGCACAAGGAGCCCGCGGGAAGCTTGGCATTTCTAGCGCTACTTGATTATTGGCAGCATCTGATACTCGGTGTCTCGACATGCCAGGGGTGCTGTTAGTCAACCACTATCCTGCCATGTGATCTATTTGCATCTATTTGCAATTGCCAGGATGTGTCCTCCAGAAGTTGCAGAATTTTGTTGAAGCTGTGGTGATTGTGCCAATAGGCGGATAATTCGACGACTTCACAATCTAGCTTGGCTTTATCAATCTATCCGATTCGATTCAACTGTGTGTTTAGACAAGTTGTTTAACCATGAAAACATACCCAGTTTAAATAAATCACGGCAATGTTTGATAATCAAAACATTTGCACCGTTTGGTGACACACGAGTACAACCTTTGACCAAGCAAGGGTTCAATCAAAATCATGGAGACCACATTTCATTAAATTGAACGGAACAGCTGCAAAGGAAACCCTGTTTTTGTGGCAACCATCCAGACTAGGCGGTATCTTGCATATTGCAATGCCTACGCCACTTTTTCCTTGCCAGTTTCCTGTGGCTGATGTATGGGAAGATTTCACGGCAGCGGCTGAGCAGGTGCAAAGCAGCAATGGTTGGGCAAGGTAGAGGTTCCGTGATGATGATGATGATGATGATGATGATGATGATGATGATGATGATGATCATGATGATAATCACTTCTGGCTCGCTAATCATTAATAATTGTGAATGTTGGCCAGTGTTGCTAAATGTTTCTTGATTTCGTAAAAATGATGATTACTGGCGACAGTAATGAAAACAAATACAACAATACTGAGTAATAATGCTATTTGTGACAATGATAAACAAATCTGACGATAATGACAACCCACATACGGGGAGCCCACTGCGCAGCAGTGTCCAACCTGCTGCACTAGGTCCAGAGACCGCTTCAAAATCAACTTGTTTGCTTCAGAACCATCAATGCCATGCGGCTGCAGCTCTGAACCATCTATACAACAAACAACCAGCCACGACTTGGAACGGTCATGCGCAGGAATGTCACAGGCCTGACGGCAACAGGGCTTAAGCACATGCTGAGCAGGACTTGCAATCAATCTAGTTGTGTAAGCACGTTTATGGAATTTGTAGTGAAGCCCCATCAACTAAGTAGTTAACTAGTAGTTAATCAAATCAGTTCATCAGTTCACCACTGCAAGGGTAGTAGTGAAGCCCCTGCAACGACTCCTTTGAAACCGCACCTGTTTGCATTTCTGACATCTTGAAGAAACATTAGTGCTGTCAGGGTTCCAGGCCCACAACTTTGATTGTTGTGCAAATAAATGCAAACCCGATGAACATATACTATCCCAAATGTCATAGTGATCATCGAGCTTCCAGTGGAAAATTCGACTTATGATACTCTATGCCAGCCGCTTGCAAATAGATACGCAGTCAATATCATCGTGACACAATACGGAATATTGATAAATATTTATTGACTTAACATCAGTCACAGTAAATGAATGCATGCTGCATACATGTATATATTGGTGACATGCACTCAACCATCATTACCCACTTAGTCACTCAACCATTATTGATATTAGTGATATACATACATATATATATATATATGTAATTATAAAAAATAGATAGATAGATAGATAGATAGATAGATAGATAGATAGATAGATAGATAGACAGATAGATAGATAGATAGATAGATAGATAGATACTGATGATATACTCAGCCGTTATTAAAAGATGTTTCCCACTGCAACACCTTACATCTGAAAACTGCACACCTGGGCAAGCTCCAAGACACCGATGGCTCCACGGGTGCACCATCAGGATCCATCGGGGAACAGTCCAGGCACAAACGAAAGAGTCTACAAATCTATAGTGATTATCCATAGTTATCTATAGTTATCCATAGTTTGTCTTTGCCAATGGATGCCTGGACTATAATGTTGACAAATAATCCAGGCTATAAACAAACCAGGCTATAGCATTTGTCTTTGTAATACGCTGATTTCAAGATTATAAATGTAGTTCTAGAATGTTTGTGATTTTGGTAAATGCATATATGGAGTAGATGAGACACGGATTATCATCTTCATAGCATTGTTTGGAGATATACATTTAGAAAATGTACATGTTTACTACAGTAAACATGGCAAACAGCAAATACCTGTGCAAAGATAGCTGCAAACTGTCTGTCTGGGGAACAAACGCTACACCATGTGAACAAGTCGATTCTAGTCGTTCAATTCATTGCTGTGGTTCCGGTGTTTTTCCTCGACTGTTGAGAACTGGTCAATCATTTTGGAAAGACATAAATAGGGAGCAATGTTCCTCCACTTGATTTGCAGGAATCATTGAGATTGGTCCCAGTGTCAGATGCAAATCACAAAACAAAACAACCTGTCATCCCAATGAATTGTTCATCTGCACCGTGCTCTAGTTTGATGATGGCCAATCCCACAAGAAAATGGACCACAAGGAAGCCAACTTGTCCATGACTCCGTGTCGATTTTGCAGTTGTTTGAGGACGCTCGACGTCTGGAAGCAAAAATTCATCATGAATGATGTAGCTAAGGCAGCTAAGATGGATTCACGTGAATCAGCGGAGGCAAATGCTCTCTATATGTGGTGGTTTCTCGAAATGGGGGTACCCCCAAATCATCCAATATCAATCATTTATAGTAATAAACCAACCATTTTTTGGATCCTCGATTTTGAGAAACCCCCATGTCATTGAATCATCAACAAAGCCTGGGTATGTCCGTAAGTTGGACCTGACAAAGGGCTACCCTCTCTCCGATCAAGGTGATCCGTTTCAGGTGGTCGGGAGTACCTGAGCCTAATACCATCTATGTAATCGCTACAACATCATATAAATGACCCATTAGCTATAACTTCCTGTTAGGTAGCTATAGCAATAGGAAAGTGTAGCTCTACTTGCTACTAGCTATTTGGGAATCATTGCTCCCTGTGTGATGCCCATAAACTTCAATTTCGCACGAATCTGACCGGGTCTTCCCTCACCATCTGGGCTCCCAACGAAGTCTTGTTCCCAAGATGGAGCTTGAACAGAACCTGAGAAGTTTTGAAGTCGCAAGCTGATGTTCAGCTGGGGGTTGCTTCATCCCCAGACTGGTGGGTGGTCTTAACCCCTCTGAAAGTATTAGTTCATCAACCTATCATTCAAAATACTAAGAAGAATACATGGATAAAATATGATAAAATCACCAACTAGTAAATTGATGCAGGCGGCGAACATCAAAAGAAAGTGATCCAATGTATTTCCCTTGCGCGATGGGTCACTGTGCTGAAATTTCAACATCATGATACATCACGACATGGTACAGTAACAGTAATCGACACACAGTCGAAACCTGTTGGTGCCCAGGACAAATCCAGTGAAATTCATGATCTGCGAGCTGACCATAGTCTCCTGCTTTGGACTGTACATGATCACAATCCAAGAAAGTATTTGTCCTCACTAATCGATATGGTGTGGAGCATCCTTATGCAACAAGAACGATGAACAAATATCGACCATGAATGAACCAATCAGCATTGACCATTACAACCATAAATCTCATCGAGTTCACCAGCTTCCCGATTGATCCACTGTTACCAGCCCTTCCACTAAGCCACCCAGCACGGCAGCCGAGCCCGGCCTGTCCGTTGGGAGCCTGCAGAAAGACACCACATGCGAAGCGGCCTTCCTTCCAGGCCTGAAGCCAGCGATCCTTTCCGAAGACAAGACCAAAAGACAAAGACGGAAAATTAGTAAATATAAACATACTGATACACTATATTATCATATATTTGTATTATGTTGTAAAAAGGTAAAATTATATTGTTTATCAGTATTGTTATACATATTTATTGGGTATATCAATATATATATATAACTATATATACATATAGTTATATAATTAAACATAATGTTATTTACACAAATGTACATAAAAAAGAAATATACATGTATATATATATAAATCAAAATACATACATACATACATATCAGCAGTATACATATATGATGGTAGTTGTTTCTACTGACCTTGATAAGGTCCGTGTCATGTAGGGACTTCCAGTTCGTGGATTCTGGCCAAAAGGATTTAGAGATAATTAGCATAGTTTCCACGCTTGTCAACGACTGCTCATCTGGTCTTTTTGAAAGAAACCCTCACACAAACCAAAGCCAGCCGCAAGAACACATATCATATGTTACATATGTTATTCAAACCGCAAACAATGAACGATTGCTTCAAACGATGTTTGATTTCAAGTCTGTTGGAAACAGAAAAGCATCGGAGTTCACATCTCAGGATTCTTGGACCATGAGTCTACCTAACAAGACTGACCAAACATGCACCAGCAGCACTTCTTATGTCGTCAACAAGCTCGAGATGCTCCATCACAAGTACGTGCAGCCCAAATGCTCAAACATGAAAATAGATATCAATAGATTAGAAATAATTAGGAATGATAGGTTAACATGAAACTAAATTTCAAAAAATGAAACTAATATGATGATTTGTATTGATTGCCTCTATGAACTAATATGTTTCACTATTTTTTATTATGATATATTACGTGTTGTCATTTGTTTTTATTTGTTTCATTGTTCTACATTATGTATTCTAATGTGTTATTATTTGTTTTGACTTTTTATCATCTGGTTTTGTAGCTGATGACATACCCTCTGATGACATCACTTGTTCGCATGAAAGATTATGGCGTTCCCTTACCTCAATTTGGCCATGCGGGCCCTTGATTTTTCACAATGTGTTCCTCAAATTGTCATCATGAAATAAAAACCAAACTCGGAACCGAACTCTTGCACTCGAATTTCAATTGAGCTGGAGTGGCATGCCCACGAATGCCATATCAATGCGTACACCTACATATTGGTACATCCTATCCTATATCATCCTATATCTACATAATACATATGAAATATACACACATATGAGTTGAAAAACAAAATCTACGTAAATCTATCCTAAAAAAAGGTTGTCATACCGATATTGCCCATGGCTATTGCGTTCAGTTTTTCCGGGGTCATCCGTTTCGACGTGGCCGCAGTGTTCTGCCATCTTTTTGCTGGTCGCTGCCGCCGAAGTCAATTTGACCTGGGAAGGGTCGGGTCAAAACTACCTTCCTGTGGATCAAAATGTATGTATGTTTGTATGTTTGTATGTTTGTATGTTCGTACGTATGTACGTATGTACGTATGTAGGTATGTCTGTAGGTATATATGTAGGTATGTAGGTATGTAGGTATGTAGGTATGTAGGCATGTAGGCAAGTAGGCATGTAGGTATGTAGGTACGTAGGTACGTAGGTGGGTATGTAGGTAGGTAGGTAGGTAGGTATGTAGGTATGTAGGTATGTAGGTAGGTAGGTAGGTAGGAAGGTAGGAAGGTAGGCAGGTAGGTATGTGTCTCTGTTTCAAGATCTATATCTATATACACATATGTTTTCGACATCTATAAATGTATAGATATTTAAAAAAAAATATATATAAATGAATATATATATATATATATGTATATGAAAAAATATGTACATGTAAATGCATCATATAGTTTGAGGTTCAACGCTGCCGTTACAGCCCCAAACCTCCAACCAATGATATCCCAGCGTCGCGCCCCAACCACGGCCCCTCGGCACGTTGTCCCAGGAACTTCAGCACAACTCATGGAGATGTCTTAGCGCTTGGGCTAAATCTTCAGGCAAGGCCTCTGGCAAAGTGAAAAGGTTTATGTAGCTGGCAACCAAATTTATAATCTTTAACCATCAGCAACAAGCAATCAACCATCATCAAATATGAAATCAAATCAACCATCAGTAATAAGTAACCATCAATTCAATCTCATAATCTCGTTGTCAACCATCAGTAGGCATGAAACCACCGTCATTAACCATCAGTAAACTAGAAACCAACTACGATTAACCATTATTCACCATTAACCATCATTAACTTAACCATAGTTAAACATCATTGACTTAACGACCATTAACCATCATTAACCATCTTATAATCTCGATGTCAACCATCACTAAGCATGATATTCACTATGATTCACCATCACTAACCATCAGTAATAAGTTTCTTGCTCACTTCACAGCGGCACAAGCGCGAATCTCAACACAGGTCTGTCCCTAATGCTGAACTCTGAAATATATGGTAGTTACTGTAAACTACAGGTTTTGGGCTGTGCGCTACTATGTCTCCTCAAATTGTTGGCTGTTGGTCATCACACACACACACTGTTATTTGACGGCGTCCCTGTTGTTGATCTTCTTGTTGTAGTAGTTGCTGTTGCTGTTGCTCTCGTTGCTATTGTTATTGTTCTCGTTGCTGGTGGTTGTTGTTGCTGCTGTTCTTATGGGTATTGTTGTTGATTATTGTTGCTAATTGGCTTTGGGTCAAAACCCTGTACCCCTGGTTCCCTACTATTAACCATTGTTTTCCTTCTTATTGGTTGGTCATTATCCCCCATGAACTTGGTTGGTTAATATTGACCCATTGCCACATATGGTGGTTTCTCAAAATAGGGGTACCCCTAAATCATCCATTATACACCATTTATAGTAATAAACCAACCAATATCAATAGCTATCTAAAACCACCATATCATTATTACCAACCTGTTGTCAACCATATGATAGTTATAAACCAACCATTGCCACTTGTTGCTGGTTGTTGGTTGCTGGTCCTTGGTGGTTGGTGGTTGGTCGTCCTTGATGTCGTGGCCGTTGCAGCCCTGCCCGCCTCGAAGACCTCAGTAGGTTCGGCTGCTCGCTGAAAGGCCAGGCGATGACGATGCAGAAAGTTCCGCGGGCACCTGACGATGCATGGACGGCGTGAAGCGTTCGTTCTCCATCTGGATTTCACGGGTGATAATAATGAGTGATAACCCGTACAACAATTTATAATGAGTGAAAGTGGGTGATAATAATGGGTGATAACAATGGTTGAAAGTGGTTTAACAATGGGTTGATTGAGAATAATGGGTTGATAACAAGTGAGTGATAATCATGAATGATAACCCGTTCAACCATTAATAATGAGTGAAAGTGGGTGATAAAAATGAGTGATAACAATGGTTGAGAATTGCATTGTTGATCAAACATAGGTTTAATCACTTTTAATCAATGGCTATAGCCAGTAATAATGATTGATGCCATTTAATCAATGGCTATACCCATACATTTAATAACATTTGATCAATGGTTGAGAAAAACAACCAATGGTTGATAAAACAAATAACTCATCAATGGTTGAGAAAAATGGGAGATACCGTGAAGCGTTTAATCAATGGTTGATAAAACATGGGAGATAAAAATTAATGGTAGATACTGTTCAAGCATTGAGTGAAAATGGGTGATAAAAATTGGTGATTAAGAATTACATGGTTGATCAAACATAGGTTTAATAACATTTAAGAATGGCTATAGCCAGTAATAATGATTGATAATCATGATATTTACCATATCGCAAAAACACATAATTATAAAACATGCTGATTACATAAATTGCTTACCAGTCACTACATGTCACGACCATGTATTAACACATGGTTGCTATCAATAGGAGAAGTGGGGCACACAGCGAAACGCGCAAAAGCTGCATCTGGATCATTGATAATGAGCAACCAGGTCATATGTAATTATCCTAAACCACTTCATGATACTGATGTGTTAGAATCGACATTGCGAACATTGCGGCTTCAGAAAATAGGAATACAGTAAGGGGAATCACCGATAGACAATCGATAAAGCAATTAAAAACATGATTTCTGACTATCTTTAAGAAGGAATGCAATGATAGCATTTGCAAGAATCCACCGTAGAACAACTTTGTCTGCAAACAAATTATGAAGTCTCATCATGTTCAATCTAAGCAGAACAACTTCTTCTTGGAAATGTAAACCGTCAACAATAGATTATTTCAATGGAGGTTTCTTAAAATAGGGAATCCCCCAAAATGGTTGGTTTATTACTACAAATGACCAACATCAGATGCTTTAGGGGTACCCTAATTTGAAACCACCAGTAAACGTGTCTACTATGGATGTTTACCAAGTGTTCCAGGACTGGGGTCCCAGATAAAACAAGTTGAACATGAATCCTTTAGGATCAACTGACAAGACAAATTAGTAAGTACTCACAAGTTTTAGAAGGCTATTCTTTTGATACACAAATCATGCGCAGTTTCTTCTCGACCATGGTCACAGAAAGGGTTATCTATATCGTGATGAACCAACAAAACATGTCTTTTGTGAGTTTCCATTACGTAGAAATCACACTCAAAGTCACCAAACATTTGGCATCAACCCAGCGGAGGCTGAGAATGCAAAAGGATTGAACCGAGTTTCGGTTCACAACGGGTCCCTGCTTGTAGGATCAGATCATGTCCAAGTGAACACCAACTGTTGGGAAAACACAAGCTACGAACTATATCCATATATGTTCCTGCAAGGGCGAACTGTATTTTATGTACATTTCATGTCTTAATATACAATTAAACAAACAAATCAATACATGAATAAACACATGTACATAATACAAAAAAAATAAAATAAAAACGTAAATATGTATATGTGAACATAGAAAGATATTTCCCCACCTGTCAGGTGAGGGTTGTTAGATTTTATCACAGCTGACTTCTCCTTCTCCTTCTCCTTCTCCTTTTCCTTCTCCTTCTCCTTCTCCTCGCCGGACCTCAACCACGACCATTCACGCCGAGTGTTTGCTGCCGGACCTCAACCACGACCATTCACGCCGAGTGTTTGCTGCCGGACCTCAACCACGAGCATTCACGCCGAGTGTTTGCTGCCGGACCTCAACCGCGGCCATCCCTGCCGAGTGTTTGCTGCCGGACCCCAACCACGACCATGCACGCCCAGTGTTTGCTGCCGGACCTCA
>VSDK01001172.1:127705-151564 GCA_009767595.1 Symbiodinium kawagutii
GCCACATAAAATGCCAAAAGCTATGCCAGATAGAATGCCAAAAGCTATGCCAAATAGAATGTCAAAAGCTACGCCACATAAAATGCCAAAAGCTATGCCAGATAGAATGCCAAAAGCTATGCCAGATAGAATGCCAAAAGCTATGCCAGATAGAATGCCAAAAGCTATGCCAAATGCAATGCCAAAAGCGATGCCACATAAAATGCCAAAAGCTATGCCAGATAGAATGCCAAAAGCTATGCCAGATAGAATGCCAGAAGCTATGACAGATAGAATGCCAGAAGCTATGCCAGAAAGACCGTCAAAAGCTATGCCAGATAGACCTGTGTCAGATTTGCATGTGATGGTGGGGATCACACGAAGTAAAGTAATTAATGATATTTACATATGCATATATCATCATTGCAAACTCTGGCACGACACACACGACGAGATGAAACGACTATGCTACACACAATGTTGTGCATGTTGACTTACCTCCTGAGCTATCAGATTTTGACCCAGATTGCTCTCCATCCCGAGTCCCTGACCACTGAGAATCTTGTTGCTGCGTAGGCAGTGATGTGTATTTCCCGTCCATCACTGTGGGATGTCCCACGTAGGACCTGCGCAGCCAGGAAGGAACGAACCAATTTGGTAATCCGCAGCAGGAGACGACCAGTCCATCAACAAATTGGAGTGACTTGGGGGTACCCCTATGACTTGAGAAACATCCAAACGGGTTCCTTCAGCTGGCAGTTTGCAACATTGGCTCAACTCCGACTCTTGACGTTGCAAAAATGCTTTGTTGATCCTCTTTCTGCTACCGGAAAAAAACACATTAAAGCAGTATATGCACAATCATGCGCTAGATTCAGGCATTTGCATTCCGCAACTTTCCAGGGATTAACAACGACTCGGGGTTTCAAAATGGTTCACATAGAGGTACAACAGGTGAGACCCCAGGGTGTGAAAGATCTGTGATTTTCATGGTCGGTGGTCAACAAAGAGCCATCCAGCACGTCTAGAAACTATATATGTGACCTGGAGTCAATCGATGTACATGTGCTATACCTGTGTGCGACATGTAACATGTATTAGGTGCATGTGCGTGCGCACTTCACACATGTTTACGCGCAGGTCATTGCAACCATGTCTGCATCTGTCTATCCAAACCTGGCGGAAACTGATCTGCGCTGGAGGAGATTCTCCGCCGAGATGCGTATGCACACGAATTTGATGCCGACGACCCGTGCAAATCCGGATCTCTAGCAAACTAAAGCGAGACCTCGGAAACAGTGGTCTGCCGATACGTTCCTAAGGAATGTCTGACATCAACAAATCGAGACTGAACTATCTTCAGGCAAAAGGTGTCATGTTTCATGAACCAAATGAAAGGAATGACATTGAATAAACAGGAACGATTAATAATAAGTGTTTTTTCTGCAAGGAAATGACAATTATTTGAATGACAGTATTTGGTGTAAGAGACTATGCTGGTGTTCAACTTTGAAGTAGCAAATGAATACAACAACAAGATCAACAGCTCATTGTATACGACAGACAACGGCAACAACCCCAGCAGCAACAACAGCAACAAAAGCAGCAACCAACATAACAGCAAGACCATCCCCAAGAGCAGCGCAAACCACCCCGACGAAACATGTGCACACGGCAACAACAAATCCAACAGCATGGACTCTGATAGCAGGACGGTTGTCGATTATCCCCTTTTTGTTGGTTGATAAATATTGACCCATAGCCACATGAAAACACCATTCAGAACAACAACAACAACAACAACAACAACAACAACAACAACAACAACAACAACAACAACCACAACAACAACAACAACATCAGCAGCAGCAACAACAACAACAACATCAGCAGCAACAACAACAACAACAACAACCACAACAACAACATCAGCAGCAGCAACAACAACAACATCAGCAACAGCAACAACAACAACATCAGCAGCAACAACAACAACAACAACAACAAAGCACCCGCAGGCACATCAAATCCCTTGCACCACAACCACAACACCACCATCAAATTAGCTGTCACATGTAGTGTCTCAAATGTGCCAGGCGCACTGTTGTGTAGAAAAATCTAAACGAACTTATCAGCATTTCATTCCAAAATGTTGTCAGGCGTTGTGTGGTCACGCATGCCTGAAACCATCCAAGAGGGGCGTTACAAGGGGGAAAATGCTTTGGTGTCTACTGTGCGTCTCTTCATACATTATGAGCTCACCCAAGTGGTTTATACTCGAATTACGAAAATGTATTCATGTGTGGATCACCTTTTTTTGTAAGGCAGCCTCGGGAGCATCAGGTAGCTCTGCCTAAGTTCTCGATGCATGTATGAAACCACTAGCTGTTCCTTATCAGCTGGTAATTCAAAAGTATTGACCACTCTAAACCCATTATCAACCATGATTAAAGCCTTGGATTATGGATGATTAGAAACCACTACAAACATAGATGATTCGTGGCTTACAGTATGGATTGACCCCTAGTTCATAGTGGGACCCTTGGATCATTACACCCTTGGATGATTACAAACCCGCCAGTATTCAGCAACATACAGCCGTGCTGCTTGGTGGTTGAAGCACCCCTATGAAAAACATGGATCAACCAACCAGTTGATAGTGACTACTAGGGGAAACAACAAATGTTTGAAACCACCAAACAGCTTGGAGAAAAACCATTGGTTGGTTAATGGCTTGACCCAACTCTCCCTGTACCCACCCTTGCAATCCAAGAGACGCCCTGGGCACGTGACGATGTCGAACCACCAGCGTCTTGGAGGCTCGACCAGCGTCGTCAATGGAACTGACTTCGTTGGCAGAGGGGCCCTGGCGGCCCGCAGCGACCCGAGGCCATCCCATGTCCTGGGTCATGGGTGGATCATGTTGATTCATGGCTTGGTTTCATTGGATGGTTTCATTGGCTGGTTTCATGGGTTGATGTAGTCATTGATTCGTTTCACAGGTTGATTCAGTGGTGAAACAAATCTACTGTTCTAGCTCAAAATGCCCTTCATGATGAACAAACCGGGGTGAATCCTGGGGGTGAATTTGCCAGTATCTCTCCGATAAATCATAGTTTTAACATCCTCAAACCATCATTCAGTAGGAATTCACTTGGTGGGAGATGGCTGTGGGTCAAAACCCTGTACCCCTACTTCCCCTATCATTAATCATTATTGTTGGTTATTATCCCCCATTATTGTTGGTTAATATTGACCCGTAGCCAAATGTCCACAAGGGCTACCATCGAAACCAGGAGATGCCCCAATTTTTGCGCCTGAGAAGTCCACGCGATGCGACTTTGAATCATAGAGCCTTGGTGAGATCAGCGACGCCCCATCCGGAAGTTCAATGGTTTGAACGGTTTGAACTGTTGGTTGATTATAGTTGGTTGGTTGCTTTAGTTAGTTGACAAGGATTCATAATGACTGATAGTAATGGTTGACAACAACGGTTTGATGATGATCAACGCCTACATGATGGTTAAGGGATGTTAAAACTATGATTTATTGGAGAGAGAGAGACTGCACAAAATCATACTGTAACAATTGCACCAGATCTGAGCCTCTCGTAAACTTCCAGATCATAACAAATCTGAACAGAAAAAAGTCCCTCCGAAGAATCCGCTGAATTTCGATCGCCGCATGACTCTTCTCCAGGCCCAAGGGACGTGATTGCGGCATGTGGCCATGACATAGCACTGTGTAGTCACGCTCCAAGAGTCCTGACAGCTGGAGCTCGGTGCTACGAGTGGCTGCCTACGGCCTTTAGACTTCAGATGAGCCGTGATCAACTGCCATAACTAGGATCACCCACAGTTCAGACTTGTAGCATCAGCACTTCGAATTCATAGCTTGAGACCTTCATGGAATTTCGATGACAACAAGATACCAACTTGTAGCTAGCGACCAGATCCCTGTTAAAATAGTAGTGCAAAGGTTTACTGAACGCTTCTCACCGACCATCTATGAACGAAATGCTTATGTGTGATTTGCCATGTACATACAGGCTTTACGGATTGGACCAGCATTGCTGTTGGATGAACGGATGATCTACTGAAGAGCCTTGCATCTGTGCCAAGTCGTTCATGGTCGTTTCACACATTGGTCAATCAACCTACGAGTATCTCACGCTGCTGGTTCAGCCGCGTGGTATGGATTTTCCCTTCAAAAATGCTGCGGTCCCTCCTCTTTCAGATTTCTTTGAAACCAAAACGAGCTGTGAGGTCGCATTCTTTAAGAATCAGCAAGAAAATTGGCAAATGAATTCGAATCTGAATCCACTTCTGCTTTTCAACTCACCTACCTTAAGTAAATCTGGTAAGGGTCAAATAGTGGTCTCAAATCACCCCGCTGTTGTTGTCTTAAGCAGTAAGGAAGCATGATCTTTTAAGTTTAAGCAAAGTGATCCAGAGCAAACTGATGGTACACAATTGTACTACTTGTCCAACAACTTGGATTGTTCGTGATGAATATCAAAATGTCCTTGGCGGAAACATAGGATACCACTCTCACACGTAATTGTTGGTGATCTTTTCAGAAAAAGCGCATACACAAGTTTGTCATGTCATATGGGTGTTTCTTTCTCAAAATAAGGGTACCCCATATCGTCCAGTTTATTAATCATTTATTGTAAGAAACCAACCATTTTGGGGTCCCCCATTTTGAGAGGTCACCATATGGCTAGTATATCCCCTCTTACTGTTTGTATTTGTTGGTTATCTTCTCCTATCATCAACAATTATTAATGGTTATAAGCCCCCATATCGTTCTAGTGGAAAGTCTTCAGTTTAAAAAACGATCAACTGATCAGTTGGGTTCAAATTTTTGATGGTTATAAGATGTTATAAGCCCCCTGCTGTCAACAAGTATTAATTTTGTTATATCCAACTTCATCAACAACAAAACTGCAGCTCCATGCACGATCGGTTTTCTCCACTGCCACCAGGCTGTTGAGCGCCACCCCGACCTGTGGAAAGCTGAAATTTCAAGTCATAGAAGGCTTCAAAGGACCTGAAGTGAAACGACGGCCCAGAAAATACCATCAGTTGAGGGTTCTTAAGTGGGGACTCTCAAAGTTATGGTTGGTTTGTTGCTATAAATGGTCCATAAACTGGATGACTGGGGGGTTAGCCCTATTTTGAGAAACACTAGTTTGAAGGAATGAGTTGATCAAATGCCATGGTTTGATGTATATTCTAGGGTTCTTTCATATTACTATATTATGTTTTGTCAACCAACATTGTACACAGATACTTGGTTGGTTGATCAAACAGTGTCTATTGTACTATAAGCCATTGCTATTCTTTTGTAAATTATCGCTCCGTTCCGGTCACTCAATAGAGGATTACAGTTCATCAGATGCAAGACACTATTGTGACAAGAAAACAAAAACAGTCATCTACCAGCCACCCAAGCAGCCAACCAACCGAGACATGACGGAGTTGCAGGTTCACCAAAAATCACACAACCCTAAGAAGCCTAAACATGCCTGGATCTGGATGGCAAACAATCATCAGTCGCTGCAGCTACAGAAAGCTGTTGTTATTCAGCTGAGAAACCACCCATACGGGAACTCTGATTTGCAGACAATCCCATGAAAACAATATAAACCTGTTGACACGATGATGATGATGATGATGATGATGATGATGATGATGATGATGATGATGATGATGATGATGATGATATCATATTTTCCAAGACCCTAGAAGAGGTGAAGCAACGGAAAGTACTCCGAAGTGCTTAGCTCCTATGTGTTACAATGGAACAGGTGTACACCCACAAAATGAAAGGTTTAGGGATACCCCCAATCAATTTTTAAACAGGTCATATACACATAGCCAGATCCATTGGCGCACCAACTGCTGCCTACTTAGCGTTGTAGACACGCCATCTTAGGCGTCATGGGAAAGCCAATCAGCTCACCAAACCAGCCATGCTGCCATGGGCATGTCCTTGGCGACTGCAGCTGCCATCTACATGGTCTAGGCTCCTGACTGTGCGATCAAGATCAGCCCGGAACTTGGCACATCCAAACCTACAGCCGCGCTGCGAGCTTGGGGTAACCAACTCGGGGATAGGTCTCTGGCTTGGTGAACATCCCAAGCCAGTTGCCTGTAGCAAGGATGGCTTGGGACAATGCTAATGCTGGGTATCGTTGCGACAGGCGCAAAGATCAGTTTTCAATCATGTGTTCAATCAAAGCAACTTGCGCATGCCTGGCTATTTCGTGTTACAACTCTCTTTACGAAACAAATACCACAACGAATCAAACAGCAAGCACTCAACTTTCAATGAGAGAAATCTAGTATAAAACCATCATTGTTTTCCCTACTATTGTTTGTGATTATCCCCCATAAAATTGGTTGGTTAACTGCTTGACCCAACTCGCCATAGCATGGAACTGCTCCAAACTGCTTCATCCATGGCGCTGATGACCCACCAATGGTGCTTGATTGGCAGTCAGCTCACCGTTGGCTTCCACCGGGGGACCCCACCATGGGCTGGTGAACCGAAGCGCCCGTGTTCGAACCAAGTCACGATGAAGAAAGCCACGCTGATGTGCTTCGTTGAAGACCTGAAGCGCTGAGCTTGGCTGGTGGGATGACGGGCCGATCCCGTGGACCCTGAAGGCTTACAGTGGTTGCATTGGGTGACCAAAACCCATGGCTATCCTATGGCTATCCTGTGGCTATGCTATGGCCTCTTGCTATCCTATGGCTATCATATGACTACATGGTGGCTTGCAAGCTAGGCACAACGTGAGGCACCAACGGAATGTCAAACTCTACCAATGGGACTTCCAACCCGCGACTTGGTAGTTGGCGCTGTGAAACATCAAACTACAATGCAAACGGGATGGTTGAACATGGTGGTTTCTCAAGTCACAGGGGTGCCTCGCAATCATCCATCAATAGTTGTTTCTAGTCATAAACAACCATTTTGGATGGGTTCCCTATGACTTGAGAACCCCCCCACATCAAAATAAGTGCCAGATCTTGCATGGCAAAGCTAGTCCCATTGGACTTGGCATACCAACCATTTTGCCCAGTCATCCGCCGTCGCCGTCCCAGTTGCCAGCGGCCGTGGCACCATCGCTTGCACGAAGCTGGACAACAAGCCACGGTCGTCGACGTCCTTGCAAAGCCCGACGGTAGGTGAGTTCCCAATGGTGACTACTTGGATGTGCAGCTGGGGTTAGAACCATGGTTGTAAGCCCTATAAGGTACACTCTGGTGATCTAATGTAGCAATGGATAATTCAACATTTGTAGATTACTTACCTATTGGAAATGGTGATTTTCCAGCCAGCCATGTTAGATCACCAGTGCAGCTGGTGACCACTTAGTAAGTGAAAGTCCACATCCAAGTAAGAACGGTGACTGATAGTGAGATGATTTCTTTCCTGATCGGATTGTTGACTCTCACCTCCATCAACTGAGTTGTTTGGTCAGTGGTGACAAGCAGTGAAACTACCACTACCAGCACCTCACAAGGCGGTGGCATTGGCGAGTGACGATGCATGGATGACAGAGCGATCGCTCTCGATCTGACTGTCTAGCTCCTTGCGTGTCCATCGATGTTCCGAGCTACTCAGCTATCCATCTCATTGTCTATACAGAAATATGTTTAATTGTATACATATTATATGAACTAAATAAATATATATCATTATCTTTGTCTGTCTATCTATCTACCTATTGTCTTATCTCTCTATGTCTCTCTCTCACTCTCTCTCCCGCTTTTTCACGTTTTTATCTCCATCCATCTCTATATCTATCTCTGTCAATTTCTACCTATCTATCTATACCAAAAGGTCCAATAATGACAGCGCTTTGGGGACCTCGGCACCCGCTACCTGCTTTCAGCGACAATTGAATGACAGCAAGTAGGCATTTCTGCTGACATGCAACCAGCCTGAAACTTCCGAGTTTTGCTGCTAAAAAAACGAGATCATCCGGCGGATACTGAAACCACCACTAGGTTAGCTGCTAGATACGGTAAGGATCTTGCATAAACACCACATTTTTGTTGGCCCTGGCCAGAACGGTCCTCAGTTTCTCTGGGCTCTCGTTCATCTACCTGCCTCAGCAAGCTGGACATGGTGTGGACAACGTGAGACTGTAGACATGCCATCACTGAAACAACAGAAAACAACTGGTGGAAAGTGTCTGGGGCATAGAGTACTAGAATCTACTGAGGTATGTTTCCCAAGTTTCTTGGCGGCACCAAAAACATATTATGTGTGTTGATTGAATTGATATATTTCGATGCTAGAAGCAAACATACTATGCATACCATATGCATATGAGCAAATAATTACATAAATGTAAATGTAAACACAAATGTACATGAATGTCTTATATAATATATATATATATGAAACTATATGCAAATACATTCATCTATCTATCGATCTGTCTATCTATCTACCTACCTATCTATCATCTATCTCTCTATCTATCTATCTATCCAATCCATCTAAGTAGATGTGTTCGAAACATGCACACACACGGACACACACACACACAATAATTCCCTTGTAGGTGTACATAATGTCTGTACAGAACACTGCATGGATACAGAATGCAGGACGTCGCCACATCAACCATTAATGGTTGTTTTTGCTTATGGCACCTCAGTAACTTGGTTTTCGGAGCCAACGCTATTTTGCAAATCCAAAGCTGGTTGGGCAAACCATTAAAACATGGTGAACATTGATTGGTAAATTAGTTTGTTAGTCTCAAGTAAAACATGGTTAAGCAACCATTAGCTGATTATCAAAGGGTACATGATTGATGATTAATTGACTGTGGCTAATTAATCATTCTTAACCAGCATTTCCCTTATTGACCTGTATCAACCTACGATCAAATCATACATTCTATGATAAACCAATCATGATCAACCATAATTTGACCATGAATATCAACCACAACCATCAACCAATCATCAATGACCACATCAAATCAAATATGATAACAATAAATCACTGACTACATCAATACCATCAGTGATTTATTAATGTAGCGGCTCATTAATCAACCCATTAAGATCGTATCTTGGCTCCTCAAAAGCCTGTCGGAATGGTCAGCGTACTTTTCCAGAGCCTCACCCTGGGCCTGCGTTTCTCATGGCGTGGTAAGCTGGGTTCACGAACTAGGACAACTGGATGCTTCAGTTGACACCCTGGTTAAATGGTGGGGGGACCCCCTAAAATGGCTGGTTTATTACTATAAATGACTATAAATGGATGATTGGGGGGTACCCCTATTTTGGGAAACCACCAATTAGATGGGTGTTCCTCACAGTAAGGGAAGCAAAAAATGGACGGTTTATGATTTCCAGTTGGTTAATCTAAAGGATGATTTGGGGGTACCCCGATTTTGAGAAACATCCATGTATGAAGTAGGGCGTTCCAGGTGTAATAGATGGTAAATTCTTAGATGTATATTACATATGTTTGAACTATCTTAAGCTGCTTAACAAATAAACACATATAAACACAACATGTGTTTACATGTATGTCATACAATGCCACGCATATGTATATATATATATAACCTCTGACTCACCCATCTAGCTTGCCATGCGTTTTTTTGCCTTTTTTCCCTGATTTGACGTATACATGATCCGCATAAAGACTTTTCGGTAGCTCCAATGCACAGGCTCCACGGGCATGGACGTGGCTTCACCAAGTCACCAGTGCGGTGGCTTCCAAAGAACCAATACATCTGGGTCCTGCCTCAGCTTCTGATCCACTGCAAGCCATTGAGAGGGAACCCCCAAAAATGAAGTTATACCTATTTCAATGATTTTTAACCATTTTTTCATCCAGAATAAACAATTGATCATCCAATTTCAATCGTTCTTAAACATCAACTAGCCATCTTTTGGGGGTTCCATTCCAAGAAACCACCATATGTTCATATACGTGCATGCATTTATCAGGAACCAATATCCACATGCATATTGTGTAATTAATTATGTTTGCATATACGCTCACCTATAATTACCTTTGTTCAACTGGATGAGGCTCAAACATATCGACTTCCAAACTGTTGAGTTTCCTGCCAAAAGTCACCCTAGAAAACCGTGCTGGTAGCTCAATGTTTGGGATGCAGCCACGTCCAATCTGACCATGATAAACAGCCGTGATAAACAGCCGTAGCAAAAAACAATGTGTGGACCTTTATGGAGCAATACAAGCCATCCTCACGCATTCATATTTGACTACAAAATACCATATGGGTGTTTCTCAATCTAGGGGTGCACCCTAATCATCCAGTAATAGTCATTCATAATTAAAAACCAACCACTGTTTGGAGGTGCTCAATTTTGACAAACCACGATATGAACATATGACCCACTCCTAACAGCAATCAACCATTGTCAACCACGATCACTTTTAAACAGTTGTCAATGACTAGTTCTGAATCGGTACGGAGCAATCTCTATCAACCATGATCAACCATCAGTCATTCACCACTACTGATGAATAATGATATATATATATATATATCTATCACCATCAAATAACCAGCGTCAATCATCACCATCAACAATCCTCATCTCCATCATCAGCCATCAAACTGGTTATAAGTCATGTATGGAAATAAACTCCAACCTTTGCCCCAAACTGGCTAGGTCGAAACCACCAAATGACTTAAAAATCATCAACCAACCAAATCGCCAACCAAATCAACAATCACCAACCATTCACCAACCACTAATCAACCACTGACAAACCATGCACCAACCATTCACCAACCATTCACCAACCATTCACCAACCATCCAACCAGTCATCCCCCAGTCATCCAAGTCACAGCACCACCCGCGGTGATGATCCGGTCGCGAGGTCAGCATGAAGGCACGGCGCCAGAAATTTCCGGCGGCAGCGACCATCGAAAAGGGCTCCCAGACCACCTTGGAGGAGCAGGAACCGGTGATCTGATTGGTTGGAGGGTTGGGTTGGAGGGTTGGTTGGTTGGAGGGATGGAGGGTTGGATGGTTGGTTGCTGGGAGGGATGGAGGGTTGGATGGTTGGTTGCTTGAAGGGTTGGAGGGTTGGATGGTTGGTTGCTTGAAGGGTTGGAGGGTTGGATGGTTGGTTGCTTGAAGGGTTGGAGGGTTGGATGGTTGGTTGCTTGAAGGGTTGGAGGGTTGGATGGTTGGTTGATGGTGGGTTGATGGTTGGTAAGTGGTTGGCTAATGGTTGGCTAATGGTTGGTTGATGGTTGGTGAATAATACCAAGGGGTTGGTAATGAATTAGTTGAACTTACCAACTGGTTGGTGATTTGATCGGTTAAACTTACCAAATGGTTGGCGATTTGATCGGTTGAAATTACCAACTGGTTGGTGAATGGTTGGTTGATGGTTGGTTGATGGTTGGTTTACATGCCCCAGTAAGCCTTTACAAGCCACCATAGTGGGGATATACCAACTTTGGTGTGAGTGAGTTGGTTGATGATGGTTGATGGATCTAGATCATGAAAAGACTGGCTCCTGCTGCTTATAAGTTGCGTACTAATCACCGGTACCAAACTGAGAGTTCAGCAACACAAATTCAGGTATGTAGCCTATGTTGAAACAAATAATGTGACTGTGATATAATGCGCAAATGATATAGCAAGAGACTGGGATCACAACACCAAGACTGGAGATTCCGGTCAAAAATGCTACTATTGGAATCAAGATCATGGAATAAAATGATGACCAGTCCGGCCAAGTGGCCCAGTGCGCGCCGGAGCTCGCGAGCCAGGGAAGCTTCACCAGGACTCAGCGAGTGATCGGAGAAATGGCACGCATACCTCGGTCGTTGTAGAAATAGATTGGCTGGTTTTGCTCAGTGTTGCAACCAATGTTATAGCTGGTAGTTGGGCGGGTGAACTGGCCCACAGCAATACTAATGAGACAACGAGAACTACATCATTGTGGGCGAGATTTGATAGATAACCAGTCCTGATAGCAGAACGCACATCAGGAATCATCAGGATCTGTCTCTTGGGAATTGTGTTTGCAGGGCAAGTGATCCTTAAACATTATCCATGTGTAGAAGATCAGAAGCCCACTGGCAAACCAATGTTCAAAAGCATCATTGTGTACCGGTTCCCATCTAGGTGCTTCTCAAAATTGGGAACCCCCAAAATGGATGCTTGGGTAAGTTGTTTACTCAACATGATTCAAACGTGGTGATTTTGTGGGTCCCCTATGACTTGAGAAACCACCGCACGATGCTATGACATGGAAAAGAGCGATGCAAACTTGATTCCCTGGCACATTCCAAACAAAGTGTGGTCTCCACAGGGTGCCACTGCTTTGGGTGGCCAAGTAACTCAAGAGACAACGCGGGCGAAGTAAACACAAAGGCTACAACAAGTGACTATTCAAACACAGAATCAATGAAACATGTACCCTCTTCTGAGCTAACATGGCAAGTCATCCGTTTATGGTGGATTTTCCATTGCCATGTTAGTTCACCAAAGGGTATACCGTGTACCGTACCGTATATCGCCAAAATCGGGAGATACACAACCAGCAAATAGTGAATCACTTCTTCACCGGCCCCCAACTCAGCTGCATGATCTGTTGAGTCTACTTCCGTTCTATTGTTGATTATGATCCCCGATTTTTGCTTATTACTCTTATCCCAAATCATAATTCATAAATAGGTTTTAGGATTATTCCCTGCTGTTGGGAATAAACCCTTAGTTAATCACCAAATAATCGACCATGCAACTCGCTACTATCCAACAACAGCCGTGATGAACATGGATCCAGTTGCATCAGCGAGAGAGCAACGCTGCCCAATTCACTCAGCGCCGCCTGTCGAACGCTGAATGACGTATCATGGAACACTCAAATCATTGTCGTTGCCCTCTGGTAAACTAGGCTTGGAAGCAAAAACTACCAGCTTTTACAAGTAAACAACCCATTATAGGTATAATGATGAATTTTCAACTTCCGGGTAAGGTTACCAGAGTGTAATGATATTGTATCCAAGTGGTTGGACTAACACTTAGATATTATGAGCCACTGTCATTAAT
Organism: Symbiodinium kawagutii; assembly: GCA_009767595.1. NCBI lineage: Eukaryota > Dinophyceae > Suessiales > Symbiodiniaceae > Symbiodinium > Symbiodinium kawagutii. Next base: position 140,775 of record VSDK01001172.1, read on the forward strand.
GAACCACCATTGTTAAACGTTATGCTTACAGTAGTCATTATAAAATGTTAGTATAGACTGTTGTTTGATCAACAATCATCATTGATCATCACTACTAGCGATTGTCGAACATCATGATCAAAATCATCGATTATAATCCTCAGCAATTATTGTTAATTGATCATTGATCATGGCCGTTCATCAACTAATCAGTGTTAATCATGGCATATCATGGCTGTTTATGGTCAACACTAATAATAAGGTTCTAATTTTCATGTCTGACGAATGATGAATTCACCTATCCTAGCCACATCAAACAGTCATAGTTCAACGATTCAGAGTGTGTCTTTGAAAACATGCAAAGTATGCCTGCAAAATGAGAACATGTAAACGGGAACGGCTTATTTGTTATTAATGGTTAATTGATGATGGTAGTTAAGGATTAGTAGTTACTAATTACTAATGTTTAATCGTGAGTACTGGTGGTTAATGATGGCTACTGACGTTTACTAATGAAAACTGGTTAATTACTAATAATGCGAATGCATACTGATGATTAATCAACAGCTGTTTCTAATGGCTAATGAATGATGGGCACTGATGATTTCCATAATGATTCACCACTACTAAGCATAACAATGGTTACATAGCCACTAGAAGCAATCACCATAGCAATAAGTAACCATGATAATCAACCACTAGCAACCACGATATCTACTTCTTAACGATGATTAAGCACTATATATTACCGACTATTAAGCACAATAATTGTGAATGATTAACAACTCTAGTGACCACTATGAGTATTTGTTACTGGTGGTTAATAGTGCTTAATTCCAGGTACTACTAGTCACCATGGTTTCACTAGTGGTATTTGTCACTAGTGGTTACCAATGGGTTACTAGTGGTTACTAATTGGTTAACTCTAAGTGTAACTGATAATGGTAACTAATCGCCTGTAATCCATAGGTATGAACCACTGTTAACCACTGTCATTGAATAATCAACCATTAACTATTGGTACTGTAAATAATGACGGTAACAAATACCAGATATTAGACACTAGCAACCACCATTTACCCCCGCTAACCACCAATTAAGCATCAGTAGTAACCACTATTTACTAGTCACTGGCGGTTAATAAGTAAATATCAACCACCACTATCACCAAAACTAGTAACCACTAGGAACCATCAATAATTGACCACACATGGTGGTTTCCCAAAATAGGGGTACCCCCAAATCATCCACTACTAGTCATTTATAGTAATAAACCAACCATTTTTGGGGTCCCCAATTTTGAGAAACCACCACATAATTAACTATTAACCACTATCAATTATTCGAACTATTCATGACGCCGGATCCGATCAGTGCCTCGGACATGGAGTGCACGTCCAGGGAATCTAAGCGCCGTGCCATCTCACGCCTGGGTGCGTCCAAGGTCGGTGGTCTATGGCAGTTCCCATGGGTCTTCCAGTGGAAATGATGGGATTACCCTAGGTTTTCTGGTGAAAATCCTGGCCAAACTGAGATCAAATTTCAACATCATCACTTTTGATAGGTAAACCAGCTATGAAGTCTGGGTTTCTATTTCTAGGTCAGTCTAGGTCTGCTTACCAAAGGGACAGCTATGTCTGTGAAGGGCAATTCATAGTGTAAGGTCCCTGGCATGGCGAAAGTTGTGTTATTCATGTGTTTATGGAGTCATTCATGTCGATGAAGCATTAGTTCAACTTACAAACACTGCAGCAAACAGCCTGATTCTTCTGATTGAGAACATCCACGTAAGATGGCACCATGATTGGAGGCTGCTGAAATTCTATATGTGAAGTCCAACTTCGATAAACAAGAGATATGCAGTAAAACATCAAGAACTCAAAATGCTGAAACAATGCTGAGTGACACAGTGGCAAATTCACATTATACCATATTATACCGGGAATCATCAAACGTTTGTGCTAGTTGACATCCGCAAGCACTACTTGACGACAAGATTCAGCACCGAATGAAGCTCATCAGCCATGTTCTGGCAGGACAAAGCCACCGTACCCGTTTGCCAAGGCAGGTTGATTCACTGGTTTGTTGGTTTATGTGGCGATTGGTGGGTTGGTTGGTTTGTTCGTTTGTTTGTTGTTGGTTGGTTTGTTAAAGACCATCAGTATGCTACAACACTCAGATGTAGCTGGGGGTTCCAACATTCTCAAACAGACCGCTCTAGTACAACTACAGTACAATGGCAGTGGGAGATAAAGCAATGTTGACCCCGGATCAATAAACCATAGGTCCCAAAATTGGGGGGAGTATCATTTTTATAGGAAACCAAGGCCTTTGGGGGATACCCCCTATTAATCAACTAGGGATTTAGTAATCCGGGGTTGAAATTATTGGTTCTCCTGTGAATTCCAATGACAACAAATCGACCCGGCCAAATACGGCTACTCCAGTTTGCCATGAAAACTCCCCATAAATAGGAAGGGAACTACGTCAAAACTATGCTTGGTAGCATCCGTGAATGCACCGCAAATTATATCAAACATGGGAGCCAGTTTCGGCAACTTGTGGAGCAATCTATCTTGTACTTGGTGGCTTGTAGATCCCTTGCTAAAAATATATCTTTAGTGGTTGTATGGTAAATCAATCATATCCCAAACACACTAAAAACCTAAGTTAGTGGGTATAAGCCATCCAGTTTAGGATAGTAATTTGGTCCAAATTAGCCGCCCGGCAGCGTCACAGAAGCTCACCACTGACTGGATGTGCATCGCCGCTACTGGAAACTGACCATGGTTTCAGGAGTATGTAGATATCCCTAGGTTATAGGCCATAGTTCAGCTATTTGTGGTTGTACTAAGAGGTTACCAGCTACCATGGTTGTAGTCACCATGCTTATACTCATCCCCTTGGTATATTGGGGTTAGCTCAGCTACCTTCCAGGCTTACCTTCCAGGCTTCACAACACCGGTGAAGCCCCGGGACGCATCTAAGTCTGGCAGTTACCAGAGACAAACCACGAGAGCTGAAAGCCTTGGATGGGCTGATTGTTGTTACACGGCTGTTCTGTTCATACGGTGGTTCCTCAAAATGGGAGACCCCACAAAGTGGTTGGTTTATTATATACTATATCTATTGGTTTGCTTTATTTCATAATTAAATGGTGAAGGATAATCTGGGGGTATACCCCTGTTTGGAGAAACCCAGGGGTGAGTTTTGAGTTTGAGCTAGGACTCTTACCCAGAGCTGCACCCGCAAAAAGGCTCCAAAGCCAGAGTGCAAACCAAACATCTCAAATTGGACCATGGCGTAATGCACTATAAAAAGTCATGCGTAAAGTATAAACTATTCCGTCATCTTAGACCAAGCTTCACTAAAATCCCAGAGGGAATAGTACTGACAAACATAAAACATGAGTAGACGGCAAGCATCATGCGTTATAATTAAACATCATGAGACCATTTCCACCGGGCAAACTTTCCAACGTGCTCACCACAAAACCAAGCCGCTGGCGCCTCCCCAGTCTCTGCCAGGACCTTCCCCAGCATCGCCAAATGTCGCGAGCCCAGGCGTTGCAACTCTGCCCGTTGTCGGCCACGCGAACGGAGCTCCGCCAGCAGCGGCGGCCGAGGGAACTGAGGGACCAAAGGCTGCTGATGAGCTCCTGGCGGGTGATGCTGGGTGCAGCTGGGCAGCTGTGACGCGTCCAACAACTTAGATGGCAGTGATCCTCTCATCGCTCTCATCGTAATGATTGCTTAGTGTATGTTAGTGTAAAGTCATCCAGGTTGGGGTGATTTTGTGTTGAATCTCTCGTAAAATGATTCTTCTTGTGTAGGGAGTAGTGACGAAAGTGTTTTTCCAAAACACGATATGTGTACAGAAAAGAACCAACAGCCAACAGGCCAATCTGGAAGCACTTATTGAACAAAGATATCCGAAGAAACATGAGATCCAGAAGTGTCACAACATCGGGAATTCCCTGGAATCATTGCACTTTGAAAGACTTTCCATTAGTTGAACATCTTGGAAGACGATGCAAGTTGGTGATTGTGTCGTCGCTTGGCTTCATCCTTTGTTTTGTTTCTTGTAGCATCTTTGAAGCAAGCCAGGGGAAGAAAGGTACTGGCAATCAGGATGCAATTTCTGTCACTTTGGAAAAAAATAGAGTTGATTCGCACTGGAGGTGTTACATGCTTCACCAAAGTGTAGTTCAAAATGATGGGTAATTCTAACGATAGAATGTCCAGATTCATTTTGTTGCTACATGAACTATTCTGAGCGCTATGGCGCCGCTATGGTTCCTCATTTGGCTTCTCTTCGGCTATTGCCTCAGTGCCCTGCACCTTGCAGATGGCTCTTATGGCTCGTAGCTGCTATAGCTCAACAAAGGATCTACGGATATCTGATATATGGAGGGAAGGCGAGAGCTGTGATCATTCTACCCTGATCCTTTGGTTGTTGGTTGAGTAGGCATTCGCTTGTGCCGGATCCAGCTCAGCATCTTTCAGGGCTTCCAGGGCCCATAAGTCTCCCACAAGAACAGCTACACAGCTCAGCAACTTCAACAAACAACAACCACAACAACAACAACAACAACAACAACAACAACAACAACAACAACAACAAAAACAACAAAAACAACAAAAACAACAAAAACAACAAAAACAACAACAACAAAAACAACAAAAAACAACAAAAACAACAACAACTTCTACTGCTACTGCTGCTGCTGCTACTCCTACTACTACTCCTACTACTCCTACTACTACTACTGCTACTACTACTACTACTACTACTACTACTACTACTACTACTACTACTACTACTACTACTTCTACACCATTATCATGAAGAACATGAACAGCGTTCACAACTAGAGCAGCAGCAACACCAGCAGAAGGGTTGGGTGCCGGGCTCCTGTAGATCGAATTCTTTCACATCCGCCATGGCCGTCGCCCATCGGGCCGCTCTGGCCAAAGCCTGAAGGGATGATCGATTGTGGCCAGATTCACTGGGAAATTTCCATGATTTTGATTGTAAGACACACGCATTCAAGCTAATGCATCTAGAATGTGCACTGTTCATACTGTACATGAGTACATGAATAAAAATTACCTATAGTATCCTATAGTCGATTTGGGAGTTGTTGCTACTGCTGGTGGTACTGCCACGCTGGCTGCTTGGCAAATACAGTTTCATTTCTCGAATGCTTCGGATAAGCAGAATCTGAGAGCAACGAATCAAGCACACTTTTGGTTCACAGACTCGCTGAACTTCACATTTTGCAAAATATGCAAGAATACTTCCTCTTTTTGACAGGGTGCATACGCGCTATCATCCCCACTAGTCTCTATTATTGAGTATTTACAGTACATCTATCAGTGCAATCCAAGTGCGCAACAATCTTGTCACCCTGTGGTTTCTCAAAACTGGGAACCTCAAAAATTGATAGCTTATTATCTGAAATCATTTGGGCGTACCCCCAGTACCCCTCACCCAGCGATGATGTTGCGACTTCGTAGGCCCTCCAGCTGCTTTGAGACAACGCAGTTCCGAACAGCTCCGAAGCAACGTTTCGAAGCCGTTGAAACCATTAACAACCATCAGCCAAGCATTCTAAACCATGATGGGCCGCTATTCTCCCAGAATGGGTTGACGGGGAGACACCAGATGTGTCTACGAGCAAGTTCATTGATGCACCTGGAAAACTTGGGAAGATTTGGGACAATTTGGGAAAAAAAACATGTTTTATTGATGGGAAGATCTCCATATCTTCATCTTCTAAGATCAATCATGGCGAAATCTCCAGGACCCCCCCAGAACTGCTGGTGAAAACCGAGATTTCCACCGCAGATTTCCCAACCCACCAGGTCAGCGGCTGACCTGCGGGTCCACTCCCATCCTGCGCATCTTGGCCAAGCGCCACAAGACCTGGGTCAAGCGCGCCCTGGGAAGGTGAGAAAGGCCATGATTCATCCCGGCAATGACCATGATTTACTGGTATGATCACTAGGATGATCATGTACTACCATGATTTACCTTGTAAATACCAGTAACTAGTATGATCAATAGGATTTTTCAAGGCTTTAAGCTTTCATACTAGTTACTGGTATTTACATTATCAATCAATAACATTGTTCACTGCTTTCATACGGGTATTTACCATTATCATTGGTATTTTTCACTGGGTTGATATTGGTATTCACCATCATTATCATTGGGATGATAATGGGTCACAATGGCATTGATGGTGGTCCCATTATGAATACCAGTATTTACCATTATCTATGCCATACTTAACCATTGTCAACCATTATTCATTAGCATCAGTGTCATAATTACGATATGATTAAACCATAGGAGGTCAACCATTACCAATCAGATCTTTGATCGTTGTTTATTCGGGATTCAAAGTTGTTAGCCATGATCGATCATGACTTCAGCATGGTTATACCTTCAATTCACAGTTGAATTGACTTTGAGATAACCATCGTGATCCATCATAAACCATCATTAGTTGACCATGAACGTGTACTTACAGTTTCATCCAAACCAGCAGCGAAGCAAAACAAATTGGCTCATCAAGTAGGCCTTCCCTGCTACATTTATGCTTATAGCTATCATATGTATTGCTGACTATACTACTATACAGCAGATGACTGGTCATTGGTGGTTGACAGTGTTTCGAGGCAAGCTCTTGCCATCAACTATGAGAAGTTCCCAACCTTGCGAGCCGGTGGACGAATGGTCACAGTTTCATCCTTGGGGAACTGCTGATCAAAGAGCCAACACTTTGTACCGGTTCTATCAGAGTGTGGAACAAATAATCAACGGCATCATCAGCCACGCCGGAATGATTTGCAGGTAGTCAAATTGCTGGGTACGGGAAGTATGATCTTTTAGCATCTTGACATATCACGTGAAGTCACGTCAAGTCACGCCGCCTCACAGTATACTACGTACTATTAAATGACATTACATCGCAGTACGTCACACTGAATTGGGTAAAATACAATTACCATTGTATCTATTCATACATTCAGCTGGTGTTCCATACTTTGTGGTCGTTGTTTCCCAATTCGTCATGGCCTTGGGTACCTTGTTCTTGAGGGCTCATCATACCAGCCAGCTGTAGTTTTTGTATCAGAGATAGTTTCACAAGTTTAGTCCAAATACTATTCCTGAAAGAAGGCCGTCCATCAAATACCTGTAAATACATATTTGCGTGTGTGCAGTAAAATTTACTACAAATATACCACTGCACAGGTATCAAACCTGTGTACATACAACAAGAGATGTATTCATTCATCTACCTGAGACAGTCAAATACACGTGTGACCATGTGTGTATACATAAATATAAATACACATATACACATAAATACATCTATATATTCATAGACGCACATACACAAATATCTTATCATATATGTTGCATGTTTACACCAAACAGGTGTATATACATACATGTTATACACACACATATATGTATATATAATACACACCTGCGCAAATGTCCGTAGGGACTGCAACAAATATGGCTTAAGCCGCAGCCATCTGGCTACATAAATACATATATACAGTATATATAATTACATATATAAACTAGTAAATCCTGGTAATAATTTAGGCATTCGGATACAAAGAATCAATGATAATCATCTATGCTTCATACAAATGGCCAATACTTATTCAGAGTCCATCCCGGTGAGATTCCCGCAGCAAGGGCCACACCAGATCCGCCCAATGCACCTGCGCACACTCCGTGGGCGTTGTAACCTCTGAACCTTCACATAGCGCTTGGAGTGTGGCTTCGTTATGCCTTGGCCGTTGCTCCCAGGCAACACCAAGAGGGATGGACTGGTGACTCTGGATGTTCAACGGCGCATATGTGGGTGGAAGGGCTATTGGAAATTTGCTTCCTACAATCATCTCTGCATATTTTGACAAACATATCCAAATACATATGTAAATGGATGCTTCATGATTGTTCATGTGGTCCTGATGAACAGTGCACATTGCCAAACTCCATCTTTGAACTATCGGTGATGCATGGTCTGCTGTCGGTACAGCCTATGTTGCATGCTGCCACACTTTACACATTCCTGTAAGTACAGTTGTGGATGCTGCGAAAACAGGCAAAATAATGTTGCTTTCGCCTTCAAAAATTGCCAGTTTTGGATAGTTTCAAACAATGGATATGCCTGTTGAAAACAAAACACAACTTAAAAATCCACATATCCAACTGCCACAGTAACCCTTTCACAATTTTTGGACCACTTCTGATCCCTAACACAGATCCCTTGACAGGGCAAGGTGCAACAAGAAGAAAAGAGACAGCTGCCATTGCTCAGATTCGCATGCACTCGCCAAACAGTTGTAGGTGATTTCATCTGGGCAAACCTTCAGACCTTGGTAGCTGGCGTGCCTGGATGCTTTTCGTGCCACCTTTCCGGTGAGGATTTCAGATTTTTCCCCAAAACTCCAGCGTTAAACGACCATAAAGAACAGCCATTCAGCCATGCTCACAGTCACTGGACTAGCGATTTTTGATCCACTTCAGTGAATCTTGAGCACCATTGATACCATTGATGCTCGGTGTCACACCATCTGTCTTGGAGTAGGAGCTTTCCAGCTGGATGGCTTCCTGCGCTTCCTTCTATGACTAAACTGATGCTTTGACAGGAATGTGTTTTGAGTTCACTGGTGAATCAGATCAGGTGTAGGGTTTAATTCAGTTGAATTATGGTTAATCAACTGGTGGTGAGCATTTCATGGTCAATCAATTCATGGTAAATCAATTGATGATTGATCAATCAAATTTGATTCGCTGATTGTGACTTTCAAAGCCAGTCAATTCATGTACCAGTCTATCTCAACTGGTGTTCCTGCTGATTAGCTGAAGGGATTGAGGACTGTGCAAAACAAGGATCCTGAAAACTGTGAAGTCTGCCCTCTGGATGCGTACCCATCATTGTAGAATCGGCACATGGATGTTCACGTGGTTTTGGTGATAAATATATATATATATATGCACCCTTCGCAACTACTAACAGTGATTACATCAGTGCCTCAACGACACGCACGCAGTCCGTTGCGTGCTGGCTGGACGGACGGACTCGGCACGTTGCATGGTATCGAAGAGCCAAACTGCAGCTGTCCACTGGTCCTCTTTGGCCTGGGACGACCGGAGGATAGAAATCCGCCGATGCCTGGTATGCCTGGTGGTTTCTCAAGCCAGTTTGGGGTACCCCCAGTTATCATCCATGACTATAGTCATTTATAGTAAAAAACCAGCTATTTAATTTGGGCCACCTATGGCTTGAGAAACCACCATTTGGTACTGGGTATCACTTTACCATTCAGCTTCAAGAGTTGTTAGCCTCATTGGGATGGACAAGCTGCAGCTACATTGCTCATGGGTCAGGATCCGCCTTCAATCCGTCACTCTACACATCTCTATGTATACGTTGATGTCCTCTTGGACAAGATCAATGCCAAGCACTTGTGAAACTCTAGTAGTTTATGGAGTCGATGAACTTCTGTGGAGAGTTTCAGCAATCCTCAGGTACAGTACCACAGTCCGTCACGTGTGCAGCATCTAGACGTCAACAGGTTCAACGTCATATGTTTCCCTCACGTTTCTGCCCTGTAAACGTGCAACGTAGGGAACTTTAAGCATCAACTGGGTGTAACAGCCATCGTGACACGCCAAGCAACACAAACACTGATGGCTGCGTTGAAGGTCACCTGAGAACGATTTCTCAGGAATCTGAGGAAAGAATTGCAGGGAAAGAAATGCCAGTAATGGTCGACCAGTTTATCCATTGTGTTTTATCCAAATTGATGTATATCAACAAACTGATGCGGAGTTTTTTCTTGGAGAAAATTGGATAAACTTGGTTGCAAACATCTGTTGAACTTAAGTGCAACAAGCAGGGATAAACATCCAACTTGCAGCAAATTCATGTTGAGATGTGTATGTCATAAAATTGTCAATAGAGGCCAGCAGGAGCACGAGGGCGATACAAATGTTTGCTTTGAAAGACATGTTATTTGTTCGGCATGAAGTTTCTGCAAGTTTAACATAATTACTCTTCACAGCCCTCTTTCTGAGGAATGGAAATTATAACTCAGACTCATGATTCTGATTTTCAATATCATAGTGCTTTGTTTTCTCATGACTACTTTTGCAGTCATGGCACAAAACAAAGTATACATGGACCAAAGTGTTCCTCGCTTGAGCAATTCTACATAATTCCCCCCCAGCAAGCACGGTAGCAAAATAAAAACAATGTCAGTGACTGACTATCGAACAATATCAACGTCAAAATACTGCAAGGAAATGGTATTGAGTACACCTGTACGCCGGTTGTTGCTTCCCCTGATATTATCTTTCTGTTGAAGATGGGATCTGCCCCCCCGTACGAGGGAATAATAGGTATTATACGGTTCACCATTGTAATATCGGAATTCAATATTTAAATATGCAAATTGAATATTTAAATATGCAAATTGAATATTTAAATATGCAAATTGAATATTTAAATATGCAAATTGAATATTTAAATATGCAAATTGAATATTTAAATATTCAATTAATTGAATATTTGGATATTTTAAATATTTTTGATTTACTATAATTCTTAAATAAATAGAATGTTCAATTATTTGTGATCCCCAGGGTTCCCAGGGAATTGAATATTTAAAATATTTAAAATATTTGAAAAATTTAAAATATTCAATTAATTAAATATTTAAATATTTTAAATATTTTTGATTAACTAAATATTTAAAATATTTAAAATATTCAAT
>VSDK01001172.1:161043-173890 GCA_009767595.1 Symbiodinium kawagutii
GATGGGTATGCAAATCTCACAACCCATAGATATCCTCTATGACACGAGGTTCGACCTGAGAGTGAAGGCCAACAGGGACCATGTGGAGAAGTTGATCACTGATGACGATCCATTTTTACTGTCGCTTGCCCCCATCTGCGGGCCATGGAGCAGCTGGCAGTATGTCAATATGTCTAAAGACCCGGAGATTGCAGAGAAGATCTGGCAGGAGCGAGCAGAGTGGTACCCCGTCCTGAAGTGGCTGGCAAAGATCATCAAGGATCGACTTGCCCGAGGACGTGAAGTACTCTTGGAGAATCCGCTACGATCTCTCCTGTTCCAGCTCAACTTCATGGAGGACTTGGCTTCGGGAAGGTATGTGAATGCCTTGACCGGTGAACATTTGGAACTCTGCTCTCTGGATCAGTGCATGTATGGCCTACGAGATCAGGAAACTGGACTTCCCCATCTCAAGCCAACTGGGTTGATGCTCTCTTCAAAACGGATGAAGGCCAGATTGCAGATCAAGTGCAATCATTGGCACACCCATGTCCCTTTGGAGGGAGGCACTCGTACCAAGCGTGCCCAGGAATGGCCTCAGGAGCTGTGCTATGAGATCCTTTATGGAGCCATGGAAGAAATGAGAGACCAAGTCATGGAAGTGGCCTTTGCTGGAGAATATGAACAAGAAGGGCGCGAAGAAGCGGGACCCATCGATGCCATTTTGTCTCCCGAGGATGTGGCACCTCAAGAGATGCAGCGCAGACGAGTGGACCTTGAAGAGCTCTCTCGTGAAGAAGACTTCGAAGAACCTCAACCTCATCTTGAAGAAGCTATTCTCACCATGCAGGAGAAGGCCCGGAAAGCAGGATGGTTGAAATTGCCGCGGGACAAGAGAGTTGCCATTCGTCGTCTGCATTCAATGATGGGACATTGTTCGACACCTGCTTTACTTCGCATGCTGAAGGCTTCAACGGCGGACGCGGACATTTTGGAGGCAGTGCGACATTTCCGGTGCCCTACGTGTGAAGAGACGAAGACAGAACAGAAGCCACGTGTCACACGACCTCAACGTCCTGGGCATGAACTTCGTTTCAATGAAGAGACGGCGATGGACGTCTTCGAGATACATGATGCCATGGAGCAACGTCATTCCATTCTCTCAGTGATTGACATGGCCACTCATTATCATCTGATCATGAGAGTTGGTCATGGTGGCACTCCATCCTCCTTGGCTTGTGCCACCGCTCTATCGACAAGTTGGTTCACCCCCTTCGGAGCCCCGAAGGTCATGGTATCGGACCAAGGAGTGCACAACGCTGGGAAGATGAATGCTTTACTTCGTGCTCAAGGAGTTGAAGTTCGCAAAGCTGCAGCTCGTGCACCATTTCAAATTGGCACAGCGGAGAGACATGGTGGTCTCATGAAAGAGGTCATGCGCAAAGCCATCCAGAATCGACAACTTCATGGAGCAGAGATGATCAGTGCTCTGTGCGCTGAGGCCAGCAGGACCAAGAACACTCTTGTCAACAATGCAGGGTATTCACCCGCCCAATGGGTTCTTGGTCATACGCCAGAGGATGTGACCAGTTTGATCAGTGGCAGCATGGATGAACAATTGGGAGTTCATCAAGGACTTCTAGATGCAGAAGAAAGGACGTCGCAAGAGGTGTTCATGAATCAACTTCTGATTCGTCAATGTGCCAAGGAGGCGTTCATGCAGGTTGATTCATCGCAGAGGATCAGGAAGGCTATGTTGCGGAAGATGACTCCAATGCGCGGACCGTATCGAGCAGGAGACCTTGTCTGCTTTGTGAAAAAGGGGAAGTGGTATGGTCCGGCGCGGGTGCTATGCTATGAGGGCACTTCGAGCATTTGGTTGGTGCATACAGGTGTTACCATTTTGGTTGCCGAAACCGCATGCCGACCGGCAAGCTCCGAAGAAGCTTACAAGAAACATGTGCTGGAATTGCGGCCCAGCAGGAAGCGAAGACGGGAGCTGGTCTTGGAGGATGACGAGGACGAAGACCTTCCTTTCTCTGATGACGCAGATCATGCTCGTCATTTACGGCCCCGCTATGATGGTCAGGCCCCCTTTGTGGATGCCAGTTCGCCTGACATGGTGGCTGATCTACCTCAAGAACAACCGGTTACTTCTGGAGTGGTCGCTATCCCAGAAGAATCTACATCTCCAGAATTGCCGACGGAGGAAGCTTCAGAGGAGCCTTTTCTGCAGCCGATGCTTGACAATGGAGATGTGATGCCACCACCTGGCTTGGGAGAAGAGGAAGATCCCGACCTTTTGAGTGACCAGCCGGAGATGGAGGAGAGCCCGGAGATGTCGTCGGCATCTGAAGTGACCTCCAATGCCCAACCTACCGACGCTGATGCTCGTGAAGTCTCTACTACACCCGGGGACTCCGAGAACACGGATTTGACTCAAGCTCTGCGTCGAAGCCCAGATCGATTAGATGGCCTACCTGAACGAGGACCAATTCGACATGAAGGACGAGCTGAACGACAAGCCGAGCGAAGAGGACCGTATGATGCAGATCCTTCGGATCAGGCTTTGGCTTTTCTGAGTTCTCGAAAAGAAAAGGTTGTGGCCAAGAAGAACAAGAAGTACAAGAAGAATGTCAAGAAGACTGGTGCTGGACGTGAAGTGGTGTTCAACAAGCAGACACCGGAGATTCAGGCGAAGATGACAGAAGCCCGTGAAAAGGAGTGGTCCAATTGGCAGAGTTACACCAATGGACGTTGGATTACACAAGAAGAATTCGAGACTATGAAGTCTGAGAATGCCGACCTGGAGGTGATCCCATGTCGTTGGGTGGAAGTCGACAAAGCCGAACCAGGAGAAGAACCTCGTATGAAAGCTCGCATAGTGGTGAGAGGAGATTTGGAGGACTCGTCACGTATGAGGACGGACTCACCTACATGCAGCCAGTTGATGATCAGCCTTGTTTTGACATTGTCCGCCTGTCGCGACTCCTCCCTATGGACTGGAGACATCAGTGCGGCTTTCTTGCAGGGATCCACATTGGATCGGACTCTGGTGCTACGCATGCCTGCTGGAGTACCACGACCTGAAGGACAGATGTATTACGTGGTTTCCTCCACGGTCTATGGAACCAAAGACGCACCAAGAGGTTGGTACAAGAATCTCCATTCGACCATGTTGCAGTTTGGCTTCAAGACTGTGAGCCATGAGGCCGCCGCCTACTACCTGCCCAACCAGGATGGAACCCTTGCTGGCTTGGCTATAGTTCACGTTGATGATTTGATGTGGACCGGAGGACCCGAAATCGAGAAAGCCATGCAATCTGTCATCGAGCACTACAAGTTCGGCAAGGTGGAGCAGGACAAGTTTCGATACTGCGGACGTGACATCGTCAAGGATTCCACGGGCGTCCACGTGACTTGTGGGAGCCTGATTGATCGAGTTAGAGCAATCCACTTGGAACCTCACGAACGCAAGAACAAGACCGGAAAGATTGGAGAACATCTTCGTGGACAACTACGGAGCGTGATTGGTTCTTTGGCGTGGCTTGCTCGAGTTTGCCGACCGGACCTTTCCTATGCCGTCAGCAAATTGCAAAGTCGGGTGACTCAAGCGACGGTCGCAGATGTGGTCTTCGCCAACAGTCTCATTTCCATTGCCCAGAAGAGCAAGGACCGTGGCATTTCCTACCCTCTCAAGTGCTTTGACTTTGAGGAGGCAATGGTGATCGGAATCCAGGATGCGAGTTTTGCCAACGACTCAGATGTCAGTTCAAGTGGGACATCATTGGGATTCCGCAGTCAAAGTGGAAGACTACTTTGCCTTGCCGGCAAGACGTTCAGGGACTCCCAAAAGGGGCCGCTACTTTTGCTGGACTGGAGGAGCACCATTATTAAGCGGGTATGTCGCAGCACGCTCCAGGCTGAGACGATGTCCTTGGTCTCTGGAATGGAAGATGCAGAACATCTCCGTGCAGTTCTACATGGTCTATATCATGATCACCATGCACGAGATCGGGCTTGGCAGGTGAACGCAATGGATGAGATTGACATGGACCTCTACACGGATTGTCGATCGTTGGAAGAGACCGTGAACCAGGCGGGCATGGGAAGCGTGTCGGACAAACGTCTGGCCATCGATCTGAGCGCAGTCAGACAACAGATCTGGCGTAGGAAGGGAGAAGAAGTGGGCGACCCTTTGCTCACAGATCGGTTACCAGTGGAGGCTACCACACGATTGAAGTGGGTTTGTACAGAAAACATGGCCGCCGATAGCCTCACCAAGAGCATGAGGCCAACCTCCCTGGTGCCACTTATGTATGGTGAGGTCCATGACTTGAATCCAACAAAAGAGTACGGGTGTGAAACTGACGATTGTAACCAGTGAAGAGCAGTTGGATTTCACGACATGGACCTTGCCCCCACGGTGCAAATCCCGCCGTGGCTCAAGCTACTCCACGGCGTCAGCTAGGAGAAAACAGCAAGTTGCACACCACGCTTGTTGCAAACTGGCTACCCTTTTCAAAATACTAAGACTATGAGGAGGCTAATCATCATTGTTGTGTTTCCAAGGTGTGCCCACAGTAAGTCAATATGTGCTGTCGCCAAGGTTCTTTTCATGATGTGTGATCCATCAATCCCTATGGCGTCATATATTCCATCTGTTACATTGCATTACCATATTATTACCTAAGAATGATTCAGGTAATAAATGGAAATGAGGATCAGGATTGATCAGGCAGCGCCAGATTAGAGGCAGAAGGTCAGAAAAGGACCAGTGCTGAGAGCCAGCAGTGTGATGAAGGAACACTTGAGATTAATTTAGACAAGATAATCTGGAATCTGGAACTCCCCCCCCCAAAAAAAAAGAGCTTATACCTAATTTGATCTTTGTCTTTCTTTGTTTTTCAAGGATCCGCGCTCCCCAGTACCTGCAGGGACACCCCAAGCGCCAGGAACCCCCCCAAAAAAAAGACAAAACAAAAAAAAAAACAATGTTTTGGAGACTAGTCTGAAGGCAGCCCTGAACCAAGTAGCCCTGAAACCATTTTTTGGGGTTGTTTGTTTTTTTTTCCGGCTTTTGTTGGTTCAGGATTAATCCAGATTAATCCAGATTGATCCAGATGCATGAGAGTAAACAAACAGTAAATAGATAGAGTTCATTCATTTCAATGTGCCATGTATTGAGTGGTATTGGGTGAACAATCAATATTTGATTGAAGATTTGATTCTGTACCCACCTTACAAGGCTTGTTGTGAGCACCAGAAACAGCAAATACAAATATAGCTTTAGCATATAGCTTTATATAATTGCTTAAAAACAGTTTTTTTCACGCGCTCACCACAAGTCTTTTGAGTTATTTATACATGTATATAAATATATATATATATATATTTAGAAAAAACAAAATAAACAAATGTATATACACATACACAAATAAATAAATATCTATACATATATATTTACGATGGACCTTTGAGCACTATTTGAACGCTGACCTTCTCGAACAGAATTTCAAAAAATTCAAAAAAAACAAAACTGAAGCCCCCAGATCCTGGGACCTGGGAAATTCAAACAATCCAAAAAAATAATTGTTTTTTTCTCCTTTATTTTTTTTTGAAGTTTTGAATTTCCCAGGTCCCAGGATCTGGGGGCCTCAATTTTTTTTTTGAATTTTTTGAATTTTCGCAATCCCAGAATGTAGGGCTTCGCAAATTCAGTATTCGTAATTTGAATTTAGACTTCGCAATTTAGGTTTAGCATTTGTAACTTAGATTTAGTATTCTTAATTTAAGTTTTGGCAATTTAGATGTATTATTGGCAACTGATATTTAGCATTCGTCATATAAGCTTGGTATTCATAATATAAATTCATTGTTTGTAATTCAAATTTAATATTTGTAAGGTAAATTTAGATGCGTACTCTAAATTCAGCATTTGTAATTTAAATCAATATTCGCAATTGAAATTTACTATTCGTACTCTAATTTTAGTATTCGTAAATTGGTAAGTTAAGTTAATTATTATCTGAAATCTAGTATTCGTAATATACATCTATAATTTGTAATTCAAATTCAGTATTTGCAATTTAGATTTGGTATTCGTAACTTAGATACAGTATATTCAGTATATGTGATTTAAGTTAGTATCCGCAATTGAAATTTAGTATTTGTAGTTTAGATTTAGCATTTGTAATTAAAATCGAGTACAGTATCCGTAATCTAAACTTTTGGGAAACCCTTCAACACTTTTCACTTTTTCAATTTTACAATTACTTAGTACTGACTGGACAATTAAAATTTGGGGACACTCCAAAACTTTTACTCTTGAGGCATTTATTTTTGGAATTTCCCCAAGCCTCAGGATCTCAGAATTCAAATTGCTTAAAGGGCTAGTTTGTTAATTACGAATACTCGATAAAGATGAAAAACGGGAAGCCTGCAAGACTCTGCTTTTCACTATCTTCCGTCCCAAATCACCCGATAGAAGAGCAATCTGTAGACAAGGAAAAATTCAACTTTCTATCGAAAATGCCTAGAAAAAGGAACAGCAATGGCAGAAGAAGTAGGAAGAAGAGTGTGGAAGGAGACAACAGAGGGACAACTAGGAGGCAAGGAGACTCCTTCATTGCGAATCCTGTATCCCAAAGCCTGAATAAAAAATAAGAATGAAGAGGTTGCTAAGGAACCAAGTGGGAAACAACAAGGTACACTTCCAAATGCACAGGATCTGCCATTAATTTGCTTATTGTTCTTTTGATTTTGCTTTTTCTTCAGCTAGTTTTCCTTATAAGATAGTATTAAACGATGTTTCCAAGTTGATGCAAGTCATTTACTTTGGCTTTTCTGAATGACTTCATTTTGGTTGGGGTTAGCATTCACTCATTTTCCGCATGGGTTGCAGCCTAGGCACGTTATCCAGCTCTGTCCGTTGATTTATGTTGATTTTCTTTCATGCTGGATGTCAATTTTCACTATTCCGTGGTCCGCTTGTATTTAAGGGTTGCGCCTTGTATTTAAGGTTGGCGCCTTCACCGAAACTCACATCTCCAACGGATTCTACACATCCAATGAAACCAAACAAGTATCTAACATTGAAACCGCGCAAAACAACCTGCACTAGATCCAGTATGCTAGCATCACAGGTCAAATACGAAACGTCTTGTGAGATCCGCAGGCTTCATGTCATACTCAAGGGGGCCAACCAAAGGTATTGGGACAAATGAGTCCTTACCGGGTACACACATTAATATGTATAATATTTTGAAACACACATTATTTCATGCATAAATATGTTGCTGAATGTGTGTATATATATACATATAAATAAAAATAAAGACATATATATATATATATGTATATACATATTTATGTATTTACATATGCTTCATGTAAATAGACATGTGTATATATATATATACACCATTGCTGAGTGTCATATTGAAAATCATTCCACATGTATCTAATACGAGTAGACGCATGTTGCAATGTATTTCGGTACAAAAAAGTTTTATTGCTGAAAGACATGAATAACACACACAAAAAAACATATATCAAATATAACATTCCATGTCACAAAATCAGGGTCAGTGCCCGGACCCTGTATGAAACGAAGAAATAACCTGGCAAAACATCCTAATGACATCATGCCATAGTTCCTTGATACTTGTTCTAGCTTACGGGATATCAACTGATATTCAAATCACATGATAAATCTGATTTGTTTGATGACTTTGTACCCCAAATACATATGTCATTGCACATATTTGCTGTTGTTTCCAGTTCTTGGGTTAATTGTTGGGGTATGCGTAGCTATTCTTACTACTCATGGTTTTGAAATTGTTGTTTACTTGTGACTGTTGACAGCCGCATGGCATAATATGTGTTGATGTGGAAAACCGACGCGCAGTTGGTTCTGGACCAAAACATGTTTTTTGAACAAATCAGCTAGGTTCATTGCGTACTACATACCTGAACTCTGATTAATAATTTGAACGGAAAAACGCCAGTCACTATGCATATTCTGTATCATTACATCATTGTTGATTTCATATACTGTGTTTAAAAATGACGGAACATGACGGAACATGTTTGTAGACAAGCATCAGTCACTACTATGAGGAGAATAATAAAACATATGGGAGCAACCCGTACCTCCTTAAACTAGCACAGTTTTTAGAAAAGCACATGTCTTAAGTATTGGAAAGGGGACAACTTGAATTAAAAGATAGCAAGTAGAAAAACACAATTAGGGATACAATAATTACAAGCTCAATAAAGCAACGTGCTGAAACTTTTTTGAGTATAAAATGCAAACAATAAAAACACTGAGGACAGAGGACCGGAAAAAATACCTGAAAATAAGAATTGATTTCAGGATTCAGGAAAACAATAACTGCAGGATTGGGAAACATTATCAAACTAACAAAAGGAAACGCTAGTTTAGGGAACTCCAAAGGAAAAATATTCTAGCTGAACTGGGCAGAAAAAAAGAAAATAATCAAAGAACTGGAAAAAGGAGAAAACATTCATCAATTGAAACTACGTAACCAAAGAAAAATTTATTGAGGACCGGATAAAAAACACATTAATACATTAATCTAAGGGAAAAAAAATCAGGACTGGAAAACGGAACACAACTCCTTAAATGAAAGAAAACAGATATAGAAAAAATCCTTAATTAAAAAATGAATCAGTTTATGGAAACGAACAATTGAAGGACCAGGAAAAATATAAGAAAACTACAGGAAAAAATCCTGAAACAAAAACTCGATTAATTCAAGGACTGAAAAAAGGAAAGCAATCACGCTTTATTTGAAGAAAAAAGGAATCAAAAAAAAGAAGAAAAATTAAGGACCGGAGCAAGGTAAAAAAACAATTTCAAAAAATAAGGAAAACAAAACCTTCAATTTCAAAAGTATATGAATTTCAGGAACATATATTTACGGACCAGAAGAAGAAAACAAACTTAAACGAAAAAAAGCTGAAATCACCCCCCCCAAAAAAAAAAACACATCCTCAACTAAAATCAAATGCAATCAGTGAAGGAAAAAGATCCTTAAATTGAAACACAAACTATTTTAAGAACACCAAAACAAGAAAAAAAACAATCTTTAAATGCAAAAAAACTGAAATTTCAGGAAACAAATGACTTAAGGACAAGAATCCTTAAATTAAACAAAAACAATAATAAAGAAAAAATGCTTTAAGGAAAATAATCCTTGAATAAAAAAATGATTTAAGGAAAAACATCATTAAATTTAAAAAAATAATTTAAGACAAAAAATAAGAAACAAAATCCTTAAATTAGAAAAAATACATACTTTAAGGAAAAAAAATGATTCAAGGAAAAACATCCTTAAATCAAAAAAAAATAATTAATTTAAGGAAACAAATCCCTTAAATTACAAAAAATAGATTAATTTAAGGAAAAAAATCCTTAAATTAAAAAAATAAATTAATTTAAGGAAAAAATCCTTAAATTAAAAAAAAAAGATTAATTTAAGGAAAAAATCCCTTAAATTAAAGAAAAAACACAATTAAGGAAGAAATCCCTTAAATTAAAAAAAGTAATAATTTAAGGAAAACAATCCTTAAATTAAAAACAAAATAAGGAAAAAAATCCTTAAATTAAAAAAAATAAATTAATTTAAGGAAAAAAAATCCTTAAATTAAAAAAAATAAATCGATTTAAGGAAAAAAAAATCCTTGAATTAAAAAAAAATAAGTTTAAGGAAAAAAAATCCTTAAATTAAAAAACAAATAAGAAAAAATCCTAAATTAAAAAAAATAAATTAATTTAAGGAAAAAAATCTTAAATTAAAAAAAAATAAATTAATTTAAGGAAAAAAATCCTTAAATTAAAAAAAATAAATCAATTTAAGGAAAAAAATCCTTAAATTAAAAAAAATAAATTAATTCAAGGAAAAAAAACTAATTTAAGGAAAAATCCTTAAATTAAAAAAAAAATCAATTTAAGGAAAAACAACTTAAATACAAGCAAAATCCTTAAATTAAAAAAAAAAATAATTAACTTAAGGAAATTTTGACTTTATGTCCCCTAAATTGTGTGCCCAATCCTGATTTTTGAGGGTTTTGAACAAAGATTTGGGGGGCATAAACCCGATCATGTCCCCTAGATTTTGTACCCAAATTCAATTTGTTAAGGTTTTGAACAAAAATCTAGGGGACATAAAGTCAAACTTTCCTTAAATTAATTTATTTTTTTTAATTTAAGGATTTTGCTTGCATTTAAGGTTTTTTTTTCCATAAAAAGATTTATTTTTTTTAATTTAAGGATTTTTTGCTTTAAATTAGTTTTTTTCCTTAAATTGTTATTTTTTTTTAATTTAAGGGATTTTTTTCCTTAAATTAATATTTTTTTTTAATTTAAGGGATTTCTTCCTTAAATAGATTTATTTTTTTAATTTAAGGATTTTTTTCCTTAATTGTGTTTTTCTTTAATTTAAGGGATTTTTTTCCTTAAATTAATTTATTTTTTTTAATTTAAGGACTTTTTTCCTTAAATTAATTTATTTTTTTTAATTTAAGGATTTGTTTTCCTTAAATTAATTTATTTTTTTTAATTTAAGGATTTTTTTTCCTTAAATTGATTTATTTTTTTTAATTTAAGGATTTTTTTCCTTAAATTAATTTATTTTCTTTAATTTAGGATTTTTTTCCTTTTTTTTTTGATTTAAGGATTTTTTTGCCTTAAATTAGTTATTTTTTTAATTTAAGGGATTTCTTCCTTAAATTAATTTATTGTTTTTAATTTAAGGATTTTTTCCTTAAATTAATTTATGTTTTTTTATTTAAGGATTTTTTTCCTTAAATTAATTTATTTTTTTTAATTTAAGGATTTGTTTCCCTTAAATTATGTTTTTTTTTAATTTAAGGATTTTTTTCCTTAAATTAATTTATTTTTTTTAATTTAAGGATGTCTTTTTTTCCCTAAATTAATTTACTTTTTTGCCTCAGGATGTTTTTTCCTTAATTTGTTTTTCTCCTTAAATTAGTTCATTTTTTTTAATTCAAGGTTTTTTTCTCTTAAATCATTGTTTTTCCTCAAATTAATTTATATCTTAAATTAATTCAGGATTGTTTTTCCTTAAATTAATTTAAATCATTGTTCTGAAAACTACAAAATACTTTGATTTTTTAGAAATAGATTGCAGTAATTTCAGGACAAACATAGATTCAAGACCGGACACAAAGACAAAATCAATAAATTTCAATATATATTAATTTCAGAAAATTAATTTTTAATGGCCCGGCAAAGGAAAAAACACATAGAACTAAAAAAATAGCTAATTTAAGGAAAAGATTCCTTAAATTGAAAAAGACAATCATTTGAGGAAAAAACTCCTTAAAGTAAACACATAGATTATTGATTGAAGGATTTTTTGTTCCTTAAATTGATTGTTTTTTATTCTAAGGGTTTTTTCTTTCTTCCAGTCAGTCCTGCTTTTTCCCCGTAAACTATAAGGTGTGTCCCCTTTTTTTCAGTCCTGATTTTTTCCCTGAAGTAAGCAGGTTTTGCAATATATGGTTGTTTTCGTTTTTTGTCCGGTCCTTAAATCATATGTATTATTTTTAATTTTAGATATGTTTCCCTTTCTCCAGTTCTTCCTTAAATTGTGTTTCCTTAAATCATTTGTTTTGAACTTGTAGTCATAAGGATGTTTTTTTGGCTTTCCAGTCCTCAAATTATTTGCTTTACTTAAGTGTGTTTCAAATCTAAGAATGTTTTCTCCTTGTTCCAGTCCTTAAATTACTGTTTTTTGAACTTAGTCATGCGTTGTTTAATGTTTTTTCTGATTTTGAATTCATTTCTTCAAATTTCAGAATGAAGGGTCACTTTAGTTCGTCGAATTGGTGTTTTCCTTTGACAAATCTTCGTTTTATCATCATATGTTTCCAAGTCCTGGATACTTGCTATCCTCACATGGTTTGCATTAAAACTATTTTCTCCTGGTTGTGTGTTCTATTTAACCTTTATTTGTGAGTCCCTGTCCCTCATGCTCGTTTTTGTTTCTGTTTTTGATTCAAATGATATGTGTTTCTCCATTTTGTAGATATACGACATTTCCTTAAATCAGTTTTGGTTTTTTTTGCCGCTGAAGATTTTTCCCATATTCTTTTGTGTCTTCCTCATCTCATTTGTGGTGGGTATTCGTGGAAAAATGCACGCTGTCATTTTCCAAAACATTACATGAGAATTAGCAATAACATCACAACATATTCACAACCAACAAATTAAGCGGCCTTTTCTATTCAAATTATCTATATATGTCTTTGTTTGATTAATGTACGCAATGGAAAGAAAGGGTCTTAAATCACTTGCTGGGTTGACTTATTCAAGCAAGTTTGTCTTAAATCAGTACCAACTAAACGCGGCAGCTTTCCTCATCAACACACTATGCCAAAAGGCTGCCAACAACTACAAATACGCATAACCACTTTAAAACCATCGACAATAAAGATAACTACTGTGCATACATCCCAACGTCAACAATCAGCGGAAGAATTGGAAGGAACAATATGTACAAAGTACAATGTACATGGGGCATACAATTAGCAAAAAAACATATCTATGTATATGTAATATATACTAGTTGAACACTTCTTTTTATATCGCAAGAGACTCAACTTAAACCAGAGCAAATATCAAAGGAACTATGGCATAATGCTAGTTTTGATGTCATGTCAGGCTACTAATTAGTTTCGCGCAGAGTACAGGCAGCAAGCCTAATATCATGAGATTACACACTTTAATATATATATATATATATAATGCACTATATACTGCATTGTAATATGAAAGTGTTCCAACAATCAAATGTGTCTTTCCAAAACACAATGTAAT